>JAXCGZ010021196.1:37500-42500 GCA_037179515.1 Halocaridina rubra | reverse complement strand
TATATATATATATATATATATATATATATATATATATATATATATATATATATATATATATATATATATATATATATATGTATATATATATATGTATATATATATATATATATATATATATATATATATATATATATATATATATATATATATATATTAATCCAGCCCAGAAAAAAAAGAGGTCACGGATGCAAGGTCGTGCCATAGAACAACCCAATATCTAGTGGCGAAGACTATGTGGTTATGTGGCTTGATTTGACAAGAAAGTAATTCAAAATAGAACTCTGGTTATGGTTGGCTTATGGTGGATGTGTGTTCATTGGCTAGGCGACCACCATTATAAGGAGGATTGGACCTCTGTATGTTTTACAGCATACTCTCACCCTGTCAAAGGCACTCTCTTTGGCTCTCATTTTTCTGTCAACTTTTTCGTAATCGAATCCTGGACACACGTCCCTCGTTCGTTGCCCATCTCAATCCCTATCCCTTCCCATATTTTTTCTTCACGCAAAGTTTATAAGGTTCTACGCTCGCTAAAGACGAACAAGACATCTGGTGCTGATGGTGTCCCTGCAAGGTTCCTTAAGTAGTTTGCAGATAAACTGGCTCCATTGCTTTGCCGTCTTTTTCGCCTCATTTTCTCAACCAATATGTGTCCTTCATCTTGGAAGCATGCTCTAGTGAAACCTGTTCCTAAGAAGGGTTCATCCTCTGTTCCTTCAAACTACCGACCTCTTGCCTAACCTCTGCAATCATGAAAGTTTCCGAAACTTTTTTCAATTATCACTTTTGAAACGCCTTGAATCTAACTCGTTTACTTCCGATCACCAGTACGGCCTCCGCAAGGCAGGGTTCAGAGGTAACCTCCTGTTCTATCTCATTGTCGTCGCCCTTAATGTTTATAAAGCTTTTGAAAGAGTCTTGCACAAGGCTCTGTCGGCCAAACTTCCTGCCTATGGCTTTACCCCTTCTCTCTGTACTTTGATTTCTAGTTTTCTTTCTGACCGTTTTATATCTGTGATTGTTGACTGTTCAACTTCTAAGACCATACCCTGTTACCAGTGTTGTTCCACAGAATTCTTTTCATTCACCTACTCTGTTCTTTATTTTCACCAAAGATCGTCTTCAGTCCCCATCCTCCTCTCCTCTTTGCCGACGATTCTACCCTTCATTTTTTTCTGCCTTTTCTTCACAGCCTTCATCTGCTACTCGTAATTAGTATCGTATCACCCTTTCTTCTACTCACAACTCCGATTTGCAGAATATATCTGAGTGGCGCACCCAATTTTTTTTTCAAATTTAATGCCTCCAAGGCACAGTTTCCTGCTATCTCTTTATCTTCTTCTCCTCCTGATAACCCCTGTTTTCGAAACTAACGAAATTAACCCTCTTAATTCTATTAATATATTAGGAATCAAGATAGCCTATAACTTGTCTTGTAGGAATCACATAATCCACATTTCTAAAGTCTGCATCCAAAAAAATGGAGGTTCAGTTTGTTTTCGTTACTAATTTTTCATTTTACATTTAAATGAAATTTATAAAGGTCTTACCCATCCCTGTTTAGAATACTAATCGCACATGTGAGGTGATTTTCACATACTTATCTCCCTGATGGGGTTGAATCTAAGGCAGTTAGACTCATTAATGACCCTTCTCTTACTTTTAATCTGGATTCTCTTTCTCTTCGCTGTAAGGTATCATCCCATTCTCTTTTTTGTCGCTACTACTTCCATCTTTGCTCATTTTAGTTGGTGAGTTGCATCCCTCCCCAACTGCTAAGACCTCGTAATACTCGCCAAACAGCCTCGTCTCTGAAGTGCTGTGTGGAGATTTGTAGCTTGCGGATTGGTCGGTGAAGAGACTGCTTCTTTCCATCCACCACCAGACTCTGGAACTCTCATCCTCCCTCTGTATTTCCTAATTCCAATAACCGTTAATCCTTCGAAAAGGGATTTACTTCCATCACAGGCCCTAATCCTGCCATATCTCTAGGTCCTCAGTACTTCGACAATGCTTTTAGCTTGTCCTTTCCTATTTTGCATCATTACCTCATGTCTGTCTTGTCCTTAACAATATACTTTTTCGTGCCCTGGCCTTTAGTGTTGAAGGCACTTTTCTTGTTTGTTCTGATGTCACACCTATAATATATATATATATATATATATATATATATATATATATATATATATGTATGTATGTATGTATGTATGTATGTATGTATGTATGTATGTATGTATGTATGTATGTATGTATGTATGTATGTATGTATGTATGTATGTATGTATGTATGTATGTATGTATGTATGTATGTATGTATGTATGTATGTATGTATGTATGTATGTATGTATGTATGTATGTATGTATGTATGTATGTATGTATGTATGTATGTATGTATGTATGTATGTATGTATGTATGTATGTATGTATGTATGTATGTATGTATGTATGTATGTATGTATGTATGTATGTATGTATGTATGTATGTATGTATGTATGTATGTATGTATGTATGTATGTATGTATGTATGTATGTATGTATGTATGTATGTATGTATGTATGTATGTATGTATGTATGTATGTATGTATGTATGTATGTATGTATGTATGTATGTATGTATGTATGTATGTATGTATGTATGTATGTATGTATGTATGTATGTATGTATGTATGTATGTATGTATGTATGTATGTATGTATGTATGTATGTATGTATGTATGTATGTATGTATGTATGTATGTATGTATGTATGTATGTATGTATGTATGTATGTATGTATGTATGTATGTATGTATGTATGTATGTATGTATGTATGTATGTATGTATGTATGTATGTATGTATGTATGTATGTATGTATGTATGTATGTATGCATGCATGTATGCATGCATGCATGCATGCATGCATGCATGCATGCATGCATGCATGCATACATACATACATACATACATACATACATACATACATACATACATACATACATACATACATACATACATACATTCCCCTAAAGGGGAATGTGGCAGTAAAAGAGGCTGTAAAGGTGGTGGCACTGGAAAACATACAGACAGTTGACTATAAAGAGACAGTAATCGAAAAAATGAAAGACGTTGTGATGGAAAGGGCAAACCCACTCATCAGACAGGCACTTGATAAGGAGAAGACAGTGGTAATCTCAGGCATAAGTGAATCCCAGGAGCCAACATGGCAGGGGAGACTTGAAGAAAATAAAGCTAACGTTGTAGACCTGATAAGAAAGCTTGGAGTAGTATGTGGTCCTGAGGATATTGTAAACATACACCAACTAGGTAAATATTCGAGGGAAGGAAAGCCGAGACCAACAAAAGTAACCTTTGAGAGAGGGGAGACATGTAGGGAAATATTGTTGAGAAAAAAAAGTCTAAAAGACCTTCAAGAATGCAAAGAAGTGTTCATTAGACGATACAGAACACAGGAAGAGATGGGAAAGATCAAAAACTTGTTGCAAGAGGCAAGAAGGTTAAATGATGAAAGAAATGAAGAAGAGAAGAAAAATTTTCGTTACAGAATACTTCCAGACAAAGGGGAGATAAAGAAGATAATGACAGAAGATCAGGGGATGGGGCCTCATTAAGATTGTTATACACAAATGCTGATGGATTAGCTGGTAAGGCAGTAGAATTAAAAGATAGGATTCACAACAGTAAGGCAGATATAGTAGCAATTACAGAGACTAAGTTGAGTGAGGACATAAACAGTGTCACAGTTTTTCCTAAGGGCTTCAGAATACTAAGGGTCGAAAGATCTGAGAGGACTGGTGGAGGGATAGCACTGCTCATAAGTGAGAGGATTCAAGTTGAAGAAATAAACTTGGCTATAGAAAGTGAGTTCAGGGAATTTCTTGTTGCTCGCATAAATACTGGGTCAGAGAGCATTATAATAACTGTTGTATACAACCCACCAAGGAACCAAAATAGGCTTGAAATTTATGAGGAAAGTCATATAGGTACGATTGAAGTCATAAACTCAGTTGTTAACATGGCGCGGGAGAAAAAATGTAGGATTTTGATTATGGGAGACTTTAATCATAAAGAGATAGATTGGATAAATCTTGACCCACACAGTGGTGAGGACACATTTGGGGCAAGATTCCTAGATTGCGTACAAGGGAATTTCCTACACCAACATGTAATGGAACCAACAAGAGCCAGGGGTGGGGATGAGCCATCACTACTTGATCTGGTGTTCACAGATAATGTGTTGGATATTGAAAATATTGAGTATGAACCACCAATTGGAAAGAGTGACCACTGTGTGTTGTTGATGGAGTATATCATTGAAGACATTCTTCCTGAGAGTAGAGGCACTGAGGACATGAGGAGGAACTATCCGAAAGGAGATTACATCAAAATGAATGAGCTTTTTGCAGTTATTGACTGGAGAACCTTATTTTACAACAAATCTGTACAAGAAATGTATGACATCTTTTGTGAGAAATATGGGAAGATAGTAGATTGCTGCATACCTGTCACCAAAGTAGGTGTAATTCATGCCAGAGAGAAATGGTTCAATAATGGGTGTAAAAGAGCTAAGGAGTGGAGAGACAAATGCTGGAAAAGGTATAGGAGGAGAAAAAACATAAATGCCTGGCAAACCTACAAAAGAGCAAGAAATGACTACCTAAGTAAAAGGAGAGAGGCAGAGAGAGATTATGAGAGGGACATCACCAGGAAGGCTAAAGAAAATCCCAAGCTTTTCCACAGCTTTATCAGAGGAAAACTGAAGGTAAAAGAACAGGTTTTAAGGCTAAAGAGAGCGGATGGAAGCATCACTGAGACGGACGAAGAGATCTGCAAAGAATTGAAAAAGGAGTTTCAGTCAGTATTTACAGTAGAAAATACCCCACCCCCTCAGATTGCAGTGATAGAAGCTCAAGGGCCGGTATTAGAGAACATCAACCTTACAGCCACAGAGGTATGCAAAGCGCTGATGGATTTAGATGTTCATAAAGCTACA
>JAXCGZ010021196.1:0-22500 GCA_037179515.1 Halocaridina rubra | reverse complement strand
GAAAGAAAGCATAATCAGCCTCCTGAGAGAGAGAGAGAGAGAGAGAGAGAGAGAGAGAGAGAGAGAGAGAGAGAGAGAGAGAGAGAGAGAGAGAGAGAGAGAGAGAGAGAGAGAGAGAGAGAGAGAGAGATCATAAACCTTGTATTTCTCTAGTTATGTAAAAATAATGGTTTTAAGTAGTGGCATTGCTACTACTCCTATTATTATTATTATTATTATTATTATTATTATTATTATTATTATTATTATTATTATTATTATTATTATTATTATTATTATTATTATTATTATTATTATTATTATTATTACTAGTCGTAGTGATAGTTGTAGTAAGCATCTAAGAGTTACATCAGTTGCGTCATCTAGCACAGATCCCAGCAGTATAAGTAAAACATTTCCCCCCCCCCATAATCCTTGATTTGACCGTGTCCACCCCATGACTATTCAGCCCAGGGATCAATCATACCCGTCGTACCATGCCTCTCCTTCTAATTTAACTTTCTCTGCTTTTATACAGCTAGGAACCTCTGCAATGCTCAAATTCGAAGGTCTAAAGCTTCTCTTTTAAGAAGGAAAGTTGATGACCTTAACTACACTCTCACTGATAAATGCTCTGGTCCTTAACCCAAAATATCTTCATAAACTTCTGTAACTCAAGCTTTCCTCTTCTCATTAGCCCTGATGGTTTCATTGTCTTGCTCTCTCGCTGGTAAAACCACTCTCTTTGGCTCTCGTTTTTCTACAAACTTTACTGTACACTGTTCCAGACCACCTGTTCTTTGTACTTTACACCCTCTCTAATCCCGTGCTCTCCCTAATTCTATCTTCATGCAATTCCATAAAGGTTTTCGCTCTATAAAGACGAACAAGGCATCCGACCTCGGTTGTAACCCTGTAAGCTTTGCCGTCTTTTGTGCCTCATTCTCCAAAATGTATCTATTCTTCATTTTGGTAGCACACTTTAGTTCAGTCTTTTCCTAAGAAGGGTGATCACTCTCTTCCTTCAAACTACCGACCTATTGCCAGAATCTCTGCTATTGCTAAAGTATTCAAAACTTTGCTTAATCCTCATTTCTGGTAACATCTTGAATCTAACTCGCTGATTTCCTATTACTAATATGGCTTCCACAAGAAAAGCTCTACTGGAAACCTCCAGTCCTATCTCACTCTTGCATGGTCATTTTCTCTGAAGCACTATGGGGAATCTTCTGTCATCACTGTTGATATCCCAAAGACTTTTGGCAGTGTGGCACAAGGCTCTTTTAGCCTGCTTATGGCTTTACCCTTTCTCTATGTTCTCTGATTTTCAGTTTTCTCTCTGGTTGTTAATGGCACAACATCTAGCTCATTCCCAGTTACAGTGATGTTCCACAGGGGTCTGTTCTCTCACCTATTTTGCTCCTACTCTTCAACAACGACCTTCTCCAGTCCCCATCATATTCTCTTCTCTACGCCTTTGCTGCCGATCCTATCCTTCATTTTTCCTCTACCTTCTCGTTGTATCTCTCTTTCCTCAACTCTCATTTCTGATTTACAGAGAGTTTCTGAGTGGGGCACCCAATATTTAATTAAACTTAATGCCTCCAAAGCACAGTTTTTGGCTATCTCTTTTTCTTCTTCTCCTCCTGATATCCCTATTGTCTTCGAAAGTAACGAAATTTGCTTTCATAATTCTATTAACATAACAGGAATCCAGAGTGCCTCTAGCTTATATTTAGGGAGTCATATAATTCAATTATCTAAATCTGCATCCAATAAACTGGAGGTTCTGTTTCGCTTTTGTCATTACTTTTCGTTTTTTTTCAGTTACACAAGATCTATAATGGTTTTATCCATCCCAGCTTGAAGCAATGCTATCATATCTGGGGTGCTTCTTTTTATATTTATCTCCTTGATAGGGTTGAATCTAAGGCAATCAAACTCATCAATGATCCTTCTCTTACATCTTACTATTTTGATTCCTAACAACACAATAACAGGCACTAACCAGAACAAGACTATTTCCAGCACAAGTAACCAACCCGGTAAAGGGTTGCAAAACAGCGAAGAAGATATAGAGCCCCTCTCCACTACTAACAACACAACAAGTATTACTAACCAGGACTAACCAAATTACACCATCCAGCACAAATAATCAACACAGCAATAGCTTTCAAAACAGTGAAGAAAACAGAAAAGACAAAATAGAAGCAGTCTCTAATCTAAATAGTCCATTGGAGTCCTCTCCCCCACAGCCACAGTTACCCAATAATGCAAGTGCAAGGGTTACATCTCAAATACATATTCGCATTTCTGGTAATCCCTTTGAGAGAGAGATACGTAATATTTTGACAAATCAAGGCATTCCACTTGAAAAAGTCTTGATTAAGGAACTTTCTCGCTAACCAATTTGGATCTTCTTCGCAATAACCATATCAAAAGGATTTGAATACATGGCTTACAAACTGAATCAATGGCCTACAGGCACAATTGTCCATCCATATCGTAGGGGCAAACAGTGGACACAACATGGATTATCTACAAAATATCCCAAACTAAAGCCATACAGGAATAAACAGCAAAGAACCTAAGAAAAGATTCCCTATGCAGCGAGACTGCAGAAAGAGACACACTAGAAAACCTAAAATATCACTGTCCACGCACAAGAGACTTCTCCTGGAGAGCTGTCTCTTACGACCCTAGACTCTCACCTAGGCCTACAAACTTTAGGAAGGCCTGAACATACCATTACTCTAGGCTCTTTGGGGGAGTTCGTGGCCATCTCTGTTTTACTTAATCAACCATGATTTTCTTGTTCTACACATCAGGCTTTCAGAATAATTTGAGTGATTGATCTGAATTGTTTTGCTACAGAGGGTGCTTTTATGAATCGACACCAAAATGGGCGGGCAATGCAAGTTTCCCCTTGTTTTTCCACTCATATAATGTGCATAACTGATGAAATATGCTCATGCATTAGCCAATAATTTGGTCACACATGAATAGGAATACATCCAGAGTGAGTCATGCGGCATTCTTTTCATGGCTGTAATTCTGGAGTTTTAGGCCTTTACCGGTTATAAGAAACCTCACCATTGGGGCATTCTCGGGAGCAGTGCGTCATAGACTTGGGGTTTGTTTTAACCAGGAGTGGTCCCGTCCCCAAGCTCAGCAGTGTCCTCCCTTAGCCAAGATATGAGTTATTTAGTGCTTTCCAGCTCCATGGGGATCTATTTCTATCTTTTTTCTCTTTCTCCTGGGCCTCGATATCCTTTCCTTTTCCCTGTAAGAACAATTTCCAATTGATTTATCTGATAAATCTCTTCATTATGTTTTTTATTGTTTATCAGATCAGTTATGAGGATTTCTACAGTTATCTGTCTTGTGACACTTACAAAACACGCTGCATATTACCATCGATATATGGCAAGGACAAATTACGTGACCACACTCCAACGTGGCTCAAAAGATCTCCATGATGTCGAAGGAAGAAGATTTTCATTCTCATGAGCAAAACCATAATCTAGTGGATCTAGATCTGCTGTTTCGATGTGGAGCTGCCTGTCAAGAACATGCATGGTGGTATATGCTTTGAAAAATGCACGGTAGATGTGAGGTGTCAAACCTTGAGTTGACAGTGGCAGATTCTGTTGTGAAGCTGAGTTTGAGAAGTGAAACTGATGTGTTCGAAGTTGTACAGAATTGCTGGACTTGTTTCCAGCATCTATGACATGCACCAAATACTGTTTTGCCTGCTGGATCAATGAAGAAACTAGTGGAGCTGTTGTGCCAAATAATTGTCATCCTGTGAGACTGTTTAGTGCTGGAAGTACTGTGCACATGTGAGGGCCAAATCTTTCATGCAAAATGTGCAAAGGGACAAAACAAGTAGTGTTGCCTCTCCCTGCCCTTACCAACAGTTCCTGAAGACCCTCTTGAAGAAAGGTAGTCAAATGAATTAACAGGGAAACTATTACATCAGTATCGTTGGATACAACAAGGGCATGTTTTGTAAGCTGCTCGGAGACAATCTAGCATGTGCATGGGTATACGGAGATCTGCCTCTTCTACTTGGGACTGCAGGTGCTGCATGTTGTTTTCTGTCCAATTGTGAATCATTATACACTGCGATTTTATTACTGTCCATGAATAGCTGGCTGAGAATGGTCGGCTCTCCATGCGTCTCTGAAGGCCTTTCAAGCAAGTATCCATAGACTAGTTTTTCCAGCTGAACTTTGTTTTGGCTTGATGGCCAGAATGATGTCATGTCTTTGGGAATTGGTGTCGAGAGCTCAATTGAGCTAAGTACTACTGGAGTTGTGCTGCATCTCCGCAACCTCTCTGTATCTTTCACTGATGGGTTGTCATTGTAGATGTCAAATATGTAATCACATCTGCCATAGAGATGATACATGTCATTCATATCTGCAAACTTTTAAAGCAGATCAGAGATACTTGTGAGTCCAGATAGAGCTCTCTGCAGATTGTTGCCATGACATCAATAAGGAAGGTTGAGGTAGCTTCATCCTGGTAGCAATACTCATCCGGCTTGAGGGTTTCCTCACATTCACAAATGACTTGGCTCTTATCTGGTTTGGTCATGAGCTCATCATCATCAAACAGCATGGGAGAAGGTAAAACATCATATGTCAGAAGAATGTCTGTACCGAGACCTCTATGTCTAGCTACTTTGATTGATTTTTCAGTCATATTAATGGCTCTGATCACTTTCATGACTGCTTTATTGGGTTTATCTTTGTTGGAGATCATGGATTTGAGGTTTCCTCTGTGAATAGTGTTTCTCAGTTGAACACTTTTGTTGATGATCCTTTCACTGTGAAAAGCCTGACATTACTTCTTGCCTTCTTCAGATGCGTTCAGGACATCGTTTCTGATTTCTTCTGCCATCACTTCCTTTGTCAAAAAGTTGTGTAGCTCTGTGGGAAAATCTGCTTGCCCTCTCTCTTCAATAAACTTCATAATATTTTGGACGTGTCCTTCTTGTCTGCTTGTGATTGCCTGTGATGATTCATAATGGTGCCATGCCTCAGACGGGCTCCCATGGACACCAGCATATACACGGTGCAAGTTTTTCACACTCATCATTTCATGGTTGATTAAATCCCATTGAGCGATGTATTGCTCCTGTTTTGCATTTTCAATGGCACTATCAATGCACTGTGATGAAAGGTTGATTGTCTGCTCAAGCTTCTGATTACCACCAACTGCTGAGAAACGCCCAGGCCTGTCATTAATTGAGAAAGAATGTCCTGCAGAGAAGTGTTTAAAAACTGTGGGGGCTGTTTCAGGTAGGTTTCTTACATCCTTTAGATACTCTGTACCCCATCGAAGATAATTAGTGGAATCCCAAGCAGCAAACTCGTAAAGCACACTTTACATAGCATCAAGTTGCAACTGCCATAATATTTCTCGGTCAGCTCACAACAGATCAAGAGTTATTTCATGCCGTTCCAGAAACTGACACCAGAATTGGAAGTTCTCTTTTGTAGAAGATCTTGACTCTATGAAATTCTTCTGATCACTAACTAGATTGGATGACTACATATGGAACTCCTCCAAGGATCTTCTACTCTCTATTGTATTTCAAGTAACAGTGCTTTTCTGCAAGTAACAGTGCTTTTCTTCAACTCACCTAAGATATCTAGTTCTTGAGAGTAACTTGTAATTCCTTTCTCCATATAGAACTACTTGTACTCTAGGAATTGCATTGATTCAGCCAGGAGTTTTTGTGCATCCAGTGAACGGTTGTGGTGACCTCCGTTAAGAATGGAGTTTTGAGTCATATTGCCCCATAGACTCCTGCTTCTAGCCACACATTCTCCCATTCTCCGCACCACTTCCTTCCATACTCTTTCCCGCGCATTTTAGCAGTGTCTTGACAGTGTGGAAGGTTCCAAGACATAATACAAGACTCTTAAATTCTGCTGGTCGCATAAGTTGGATCTCCTTGGCCATGCAGTACACCCTTTCTTCTGCATAAACAGGAAGATGAGACTTGACCAGTTGTGAGCAAATTGCCACCAGATTTTTTATCTGTGTGTATACAGAACTATACCATGTGAGAGGATATGATAGTACAGGTAAGAATTCTACGTGCTTGAGTGGAACATTTTCGTATGTCCAGACACCATTATTGGCACTCCAAGAAGGCATGGACTGCAAATCTGGATGGATAATCCTAGCAAGCTGGTTATCTTTGACTTCAAGACTTAAGTGCCTAATTGACCATGCAATGTCAGTGATCCTCTTATGGTCTGTGATATCAGATTTGTAGAGCTCCTCATTGCCCTTAAATGCACTTGGAAGGTTTGGTCATTTCACTGGAGCTGCAAACTCTTGAAGTATCTGGAAGGGTAGGGTTTCCTAAAACGTTTATGAGCCATACTCAACTACAGTATCAGATCATTTTGGCTTAAGTAGCTAGAAACTGAGCTTGTCCTGATAAAGTATATGCACTGTGTCATTCTCAGATACATTAGCTTCTTCATGATCCCAGTCATCGACACCTGCTGACGTGAATGCTCTAGGATCAAAATGGTCTGGTAATGCCACAGTCTGCTCTTTCTGCTGTGCAGTGTAAAATGCAATGTCATATTGATATTGTCCAAATTCTGCATAGCTTAGTGTGAGCCCTTGGCGGTTCAAGATGGTAGTAAGGATTTTTTCTCCACGTCCAAAACTGTGAGCTGATTCAGCATTCATTATATGCATTGATATTCGCTTTCTGCCATGATGATGTACATAGTAAATGGTCTGGAACAGAGCTTGGATCTTTCTGCATCGTTGAGTAGATAGGGAATCACCATCAGTTTGTTCACTAGTTTTTTTTATCTTGATTCTCATCATTCTCAGATTCATCTGCATCATCTAATTCTTCGTCATTATCTTCATCTGCAGTGTCTACTTTTATAATTACAGCTTCAGCAGCTTTGGGGAATGTCAGGGTTGAAATTGTAGAGATATCCGAAAAACCTAACAATTGGTTCAAGTATGTTCATACTGCAGTATACCTGTTTCAGATCTTCAGCATCCCCAAATTAATCATCTAAATCAAAGTCATAACTGTTAAAACTTTATCTCATCACACTGGCATACACTTTTATGGGGTCAGTACATAAAATACGCTCTGCCAAAACCTTTTCTCTGTTCCAGGCACACTGTAAACTATCAAAGACTTGCGAACCTCATCAGAATATGTAAGATCAATAGTACTTCCAAACTGTCTCACCAGAAGCACCTTCACATCTCTATTTCGATATTGATGCTTTTCATCAACAACTCTATTCAATCGATCTCTAATTGAAGAGAGTTCATAGCCATTGTCACTTTTTAGCCCCACTTCTAACTCAGACACAATATCTCTACATGCAAGCTGCTTGGCGTTCATTTCTTGTGGTTCACTAATTGAACTTTGAGCACACTCATATTTGTGGAGATATTCTGTTATGCAATTTTTGTGGTGGTACAAATCAGCACCAAAAACCGCATGCTCATCCTGGAGGTCACAAATGCGATTAAAGACATTGTCCTGGAAGAAGTTCGCTGCTTTTAAGAATGAGGTGGTGTGATTTGGCTCAGATATACGAAACTTCATGAAGTCGCATTTGTTTGACTTATTGCCACATATGGTACAGTTTGAGAAGGTCACAGTTTTGGAATCTACAGGATTTGGAGGTGAACGTACAGCTGATTGAGAACAAGTCAAAATCCCATCTGGACTGTCAGTTTCATGTGAGGATTGTGGTGAGTTTCCTTTCTTGAGTTTTTTGAGCGAGGTTGCATGGGTGTACTTCTTGTAGCACTTATTTGAAACATGGTAGAAAATGTCGCTATTGGCTGAAAGTAGTTTTATGCATTTTGCTACAAGGTCATTTCGTATTTTGCTAGCCTCCCGTATTCGTTTACAGCCATTGGATGTGCTGGCCAGTTTCTCTTGTGATGCCTCTTGGCACATAACACACCTTTCCTTGTCATACATAACAGCTTCAGGACTTGACGTGACTTTACTTGAAAGTTGAATAGATTCCATCACTAAGGGCTGATTGGGACTCTTTAGACTTATTCTAATATGTAGAATAAATCAGTATGAATGACATTTACTTTGCTTTACTTTCACAAGTCCACAACCTACTCCTGGCTCAAGGGGGAGTTTGGGGCCATCTCTGTTCTCCTCAACCTTATTATATTGAACATCACTGCATCTAATTGATGACCCACAGTCATATTCAGACTAAAGTTTGTGCACCAGAGGCCACTGTGACACTGTTTTTGTTTTATGGCTCCTTGATTATAATTACTTGAGTTGAATTGTTAATTATTACTCTTTTCATTGATTTGTTGACCATAAAACATGGATACAGCCACCAAAATTATGACTCTTTTTTTTTCTTTTTTTTTAAGACCAAGTTATAGATAAAATGTTGATTTCTTGCCTGCCAGTTTGAAATTCAAAATGGCTCCCCCCAAAAGGAGTCAATATCTTAACTAGTGATCTTATTGAGTTCCTTGACCCTGAAAACATAGGTATCGATGCCAAAATCAGGTCTCTGTAGGTCTCGTAAGCCGGGATATGTCCAAAAGTAGTTTGGATACAACAAAATAATCATGGTTGATTGAGTAAAACTGAGATGGCCACGAACTCCCCCCTAGGGCCAGGAGTGCATGGCGCATACTCATCTTGGCGTTACCCATCCAATGGCAGGTACAGACACCACCATGAATTCCCAGTGGTATCACACAGTCGAAATAAATCATGGACAAACCCAAAAACAAACTACATCTATGACTATGGATACCTCCCTGATGAAGCATGGTAAGAATGTAGCATTAGTACAAGTCAACACTCAGTTCCTCTTGCTCATTATGAGGAAATAATAATGCTAACAAAAGACTATAACGTAGATATCTTCTGTATAAGTGAAACTTGGCTTATTTCTATAACTGGAAATAAATATGTGAATATGCCAGAGTTTAAAATATTTCGTAATGACAATGGCCGAGGGGGTGGGGACTATTTATTTTAGAAATTATTTCAGTGCATCAGAAAAAACCACAGGTCCAGAAACAACTGAAGACCTCGAAGATATATGGATCACTGTGCAGTATCAGAAATTTCCATCTTTCATTGTAGGGTGTGTTTACAGTCACCCAAAAGCACCTTTCCAGCTCATTCAGTCATCTGCTAGAAACATTCAGAAATATCTGTGTGCACCATAACCCCATATACATACTTGTTGACTTTAATGATGACTTGCTCTCAGCAGATATCAAAATGAAAAGGGTGATCAACACTGTGAAGTTATCACAAATAGTGACAAAACCGGCCTGCATAGCCCCTAATTTTAGGACTCTGATAGATCTGATAATAACAAATAAAGTGGAAAGTATACCCTATTGAGACGTAATTCTCGGCCCAATTGCAGATCACGAGCTCAACATTACTATGCTATACATTAACAAGACCAAAAGGAAGCCTGTCTTCAAGACATTCCGGTGTCTAGAAAATTATTCACCTGATATCTTCTGTGAAGCATTAATCAACAACAGAAATGTATTTAATGGTATAATAAACACAGATAACGTCGATTTTTTGCAAGTTGAAACTCTTACAAAAGTCTTCTGTGAATGCTTAGATAGTTGTGTACCCATTGTAACAAGAAAAAAATTCGTCCCTTAGCCCCCTGGTTAACTAATGACATCAAAGAGGCAATACAAATCAGAAATCAAATACAATAAGAACTAAAAATGAATAGATATGATATGACTCTCCATGAACGTTATGAAGTAGAAAAGAAACGTGTCAGATCCCTCATTATTATAAGTAAAAAAAAAATATTTTACAAAAAAAATTTAATAACTCTAGACATGATACAGCGACAACATGGAAAGTGATAAGAAGCATGATACCAAATGGAAAGACTACCTCAGAAGTTATGAAAATATTACGGACTTGAAAGACAAAGAGGAAAACTTTAATAACTATTTGACTAACGTTGGGAAGAATACATATGAGAAAACACGAGAAAACATTCTATATTCTAACTATTATAAACGCTTCCATATTTACTAAAAGGTTTCCTGACTCATGGAAAAATTCACATGTAATACCTCTGCATAAATAGGGGAACAGAGAAGATGTGTCAAACTATTGTCCCATTTCCCGGCTACCCATTTTCTCTAAAATATTAGAAAAATGGTTGCATGCCAACTTACGTCATATTTAGAGTCGAATAGACTATTAACTATTAATCAACATGGTTTCAGACCGAAACTCTCAATGGAAACTGCACTCCTCAAAGTTACAAATAGAATTTACATTAATATTGATAAGAAAAAATCTCTCTGCTTGTATGATTAGATTTATCTAAAGTCTTTGGCAGTGTAAACCATGATATTCTTTTTATTATATGTACTAACCTAAATATTGACTCCACCTGGTTTAGAGAGTATCTATCTAATCGCAGACAGTCTATCCGTCTTAACAGCGTAATCTCTACTCCAAAAAATGAGTCATTTGGTGCTCCACAAGGATCAGTACTTAGTCCAATCCTCTTCTCCATTTACATAAATGATCTATCTTCTTTCATTTCTGACTGTCTAATTGTATAATATGCAGATGACACTCAACTACTCCTTAGTGGTGATATCAATGATATCGCAGAGCTAACTTTAAGAGCAGAAAGCACTCTGTCAAAAATTAAAACCTATTTGCAAGAAATTGACTGTTTATAACGAAAATAAAACACAATGCATGTTTATTGGGTCAGGGTACCATGAAGCACAAATTTCAGAAAACTCAAATAATTAATTTTTGCGGTAATATCATTACACCTAGCAAAGCAGTCAAAAATCTAGGAATTCACTTTGATAACTTCATGTTGTTTGATTCCCATATAGATAAAGTATGCAAAAAGGTTACAGAAACACTAATGTACTTATCAAGTATAAAAGACAAGTTTGAAACTACACTCGCGTTGTTGAATCTCTAGCCCTAAGCCACACGTATGGGGAGCTACCACTAAGACTCAGATAAACAGAATACAGAAACTTATCAATTTTGCAGCTCGAGTTGCCCTGGGAGGACTAAGAAACTATGACCATATCACACCAGCTCTCAAAAAACTTGGGTGGCTGCGGGCTGAAAACAAGGTCGCGTATATTATTCATGTTTTTGTATATAAAATTTTGAATCATCATTATCCTAGCTGGCTATTTAATTTAAAAACAGTCAGGGATATAAGGGGAACCAACACAAGACAGAGTAGTGAGCTCTTTATTCAGAGAACAAACACAGAAGCAGGTTCAAAGATGATCACTAGTATAGGGGCAACACTCTGGAACAGTATTCCAGAGAATCTTAAAAATTCATCATCTTTCACAACTCTCAAAGGCAAACTATATAGTTTTGCTTTGGACAAATAGTTGCTGTTCATACACTAATCAAACTTAATGATTTAATGAAATTTCCCCTAACACTAAATACTTTATATGTAAATTGATATCGCCTGATTTGTTCTATAAATTAGGATCTAATTATTCCCGTTGTAAGGACTGCAAATATGGTGATGATGCTATTATAACGATCCTGTATCGAGTGTTATTATTACTACTTTATTATTAACATTGTTGCTAACATTTTTCTATTACAGTATGATTATTGACATTTATATATATATATATATATATATATATATATATATATATATATATATATATATATATATATATATATATATGATATATGTATATATGTATATATGTATATATGTATATATGTATATATGATATATATATATATATATATATATATATATATATATATATATATATATATATATATATATATATATATATATATATATATATATATATATATATATATATATATATATATATATATATATATATATATATGTATATGTATATATATATATATATATATATATATATATATATATATATATATATATATATATATATATATATATATATATATATATATATATATATACATGTATATGTATATGTATATGTATATGTATATGTATATATATATGTATATATATATATATATATATATATATATATATATATATATATATATATATATATATATATATATATATATATATATATATATATATATATATATATATATATATATATATATATACATACATACATACATACATACATATATATATATATATATATATATATATATATATATATATATATATATATATATATATATATATATATATATATATATATATATATATATATATATATATTAACTCAAGGTAATCTTTATTTTCTAGGAAAGCCTTATTTATTTTAACTGTATGTATTACCCTCTCACTTATTAGTTCAGTTACATGTCTACTTATGAGTTACTCGTAGTTTTGTAAACGAATAGCCTTTGTAAAAATATGGAAATTAATGTTTGTTTGCTTTGTTATAAAGTATCATCCTATTCTCTTTTCTGTCGTTGCTACCACCATTTTTGCTCTGATGAGTTGGCGAGTTGTATCGTAACCTCCGAGAGAGATGGCCTAGTACATCGGCCGTGACGTCACATCATCTGGTTCCGCTTAACTGCCCGCTCCCCATACATAGCACATACAGTAATTTTCCCATTCCCGCTCTTGCAGTAGCTTATTGAGCTGAATCCATGTCAGCATCACTGTATATTATTGTTCAAGTAGTCCATTAAAATATGTAATTACTGATTTTGAGAAGCAAATCATGTAACGTACATATAATCATACTAGACATATTTTTTGTCAGCTGTTACCATGTTTTATCAAAGATATCATGCATACACAAATGAATAACATAGAATACTCCTGAGAAAATAGCGGTTTATTAATGTATTACGAATTAAAACTTACCTTTCTATTTACAACAGTTTAATTAACTATTACCAGGATGCAGTCATCATGAAATCCTGATTTCTCAGCAGTAGCCTACAGAGACGTATAATATCGCAGCTGTCTTCAGGACTTTGAGCCTTCTAAAAGTCCCTTTACTTGGATTTCAATAAAAAGGCAGTGCTTACTAGGTAGCAAATAAAAAGAACTGCTGAATATCCAAGGATGATATATTCTAATTTGCTGAATAGAATATATATACACTACGAAATCCAGCCATCTTTATAAAATTAAATTGGTATGAAGTAATGTTATGCACCATAGACATATTCCTGTTTAAGTCATTTTAAGCAAAAATTATTCTATGGATATACATGTTTTTGTCTAATAGTTATAGAGTTATAGCCTAATTTTCCAGCTATAGCCTAGTTATTTTTAACTGTACATTGCAGCAATTAACAGCTCATTAGCAGTTTTCCTTACAATCCTACCCGACACATATTCATACAAAAGTTCAGATTTGGAGGAACCAAATGCATAATTTGTACAAATAAAATTGTACAGGTCATCAAATTGGCCACAATGCATAGGGAACACAGGCTGGCGAGATGACCACCTCCCTCCCAACGTACCTCCAATGCAACTCTACATCCACTTCCGCATTTTCAACCTCGTTTACTGCAAAACTACTGCAAAAAAACATATATGTTCGTAGAATAATTTTTGCTTAGAATTACCAAAACAGTCAGCTCCTTCAGTAACTGTCATATCTTGTGGGACACCCTGTATATAACTACATTACCGGCACCTTCTCTACTGAATAATATGTGACTTTGTTATATTTAATGATTGCCGGGTGGTTCTTTATATTTCTAAAAATAAGAGCAGCTTTTCAACCAAGTTAAATGTTGAAAGTTCTTTGTGATATCACCATGCCTTATTCATAAGGCTTTCCTATACTTTTTTTATGACACTAGCCACAGCAAAAGGCAAAATTGCTCACTTCTTTGGTGCTGTGTTTTAATATGTACCGATATGTCTTTTTAACTATTTGCATTTTTTAATTGTGTTATTGGGTTACTGTAGTTCCCTTCTCTTCCTGATGTTCTGGCAGTGGCCTTTTTTCTAAATAATGATAATAATAATAATAATAATAATAATAATAATAATAATAATAATAATAATAATAATAATAATAATAATAATAATAATAATAATAATAATAATAATAATAATAATAATAATACTGTTGTAACAAGAAATTCACTTCGTTTTGTATGACTTTCCTGTATAATATTATAATAATAGTAACGCTAGGTTTACCATCGCACTTCTGTTACTGTTACATGATATTACTAATACCATAAGCTCATACTCACCTTACTACTGTCCGTGGGTGTGAAGTGGTCTCTTCTGATTGCCCTTAGCCACTTGTAGGTAAGCGCGCCGTCTTTTGGAAACGAAAAAACTTTACCCCCTGGGCTATTTCTTATAAATTCCTTTTCAGTGAGGAACACAGCACACATGTAGCATGTTTTCAGCCTCTCATCTCAAGCCTAAAATGAGTGTCAGGTGTCTGAACAAAGGGTCAAATTCTCGAAGGTCGCGGTGCTATGCATTAATCTGCTGGTGGACATATAACTGACAAGGGTGATCCAGATGATATGACGTAATTGCATTTTCCCACCAAATGCACCAGGCTGTCTCTCTTGGAGGCAACGGTTGTATCTCTCCCCTGCTGCCGAGGCCGTGTAACACTCGGCAAGCGGCCTTGTCTCCATCCAGGCAGTGTGGAGATTTGTAGCTCTCGGATTGGTCGGTGCAGCGACTGCTTTATATCATTCATCTCCAAACTCTATAACTCTCTTCCTCCTTCTGGCTTTCCAAATTGTTTAGACCCATCTTTCTTCAGAATACGGATCTATCGTCATCTCACATCTGCAGGTCGTTGTTATTTCGTCTATTCTTTCAGCCTGTCCTTTTCCAATTGTGTACCATTCTCATATCTGCCTCGTCCTTAAGCTTCTATTTTTTCATCGTCTCCATGTTTCCTTGGTGCACGGACCTGTTGAGGGCAATTTTCTTGCTACTTCCAGTGTCCCACTAATAAAAACAACAACAACAACAATATATGTCGGCTGCGAGAAGTCACGAATTAACAGTAGTGACCGCAATAAGAATGGTAACATGATAAGGTTAAAACAACAGCAACAGCGACATCAATAGCAACAATAGTAGTATCAGCAACTCTAATAGTAGTAAACAAACATCGGAAAAAAACTTCTGGTTTGAATATTTCAGATTTCCTCTGATCATCAAATAAATCCTGAAACCGCGACAAAGACATGATTTGTGCTCAGGAAGAGTGAATAGAATAGCTCTTAACTTTTCTTCTTTCAGAAAGAGAGAGAGAGAGAGAGAGAGAGAGAGAGAGAGAGAGAGAGAGAGAGAGAGAGAGAGAGAGAGAGAGAGAGAGAGAGAGAGAGAGAGAGTTTCTGTAGAGATGTGAGTGAGGAATATCGTAATATGGCTCTTATCTTTTCTTCTTATAGAGAGAGAGAGAGAGAGAGAGAGAGAGAGAGAGAGAGAGAGAGAGAGAGAGAGAGTTGCTGTAAGGATGTGAGTGAGGAATATCCTAATAAATATTTTTGATGAAAGAATTCCTAACTAGAGAGAGAGAGAGAGAGTAATAATAATAATAATAATAATAATAATAATAATAATAATAATAATAATAATAATAATAATAATAATACTTTATTTCCAATAATACATTGGTTATTCTTACAGAAATTTTTATATATAAAGACTATAAGGTAAAAGCAGACGCTAGCTAAAACAACCATCAATGCATATTCATTAGTAAGATTCCATTATACTATCGTTACCTTACATTTCAATGTAACAACTTAAGATAGATATGAAAATATACAATAATATAAACGAATACATTCTAGTGAACAGTCATTATACTAAACTAAAAGGAACTGCATAAAACTAAGACATAAAGACTTGAAGCAAGATCAACTTATTTAAGATTTAAAATAATAGTGCTAAAAGCGCTATAAAAATATGTATAATTTTATAAACTTTAAACTCATACATTTACGTTTATACTTTAATAACGATTTAAAATGTTACTATATCTAAAGTAACACTTAGGAATATTAGCAATAGAAAATAAAAGAGCAATTTAAAGGACAAACGTATGACACCAAAGATCATAAAATTCCAAACTGCGACATGCAATAGGATATGATAAAAGAAACTATAAAATATCACACAAACTGATTAATATGAGAAGGCCATAAAATAATCATCGTGTGAATTATCATCAAGGTTAAAATATAAGCAATGTTATTTAAAATAATCTATGCATAGCTTAAAAGATACCACCTTAGTTTTTCCTTAAAAGAAGACAATGAAGCGGCATCCCTGATTGCTGTAGGAAGATTATTCCAGAGATAAGGACCTCTAGTTTGCATTTGTCTGGATAAAAGTTGTGTTAACCCGCCGTACAACTAAATTATTGGATTGTCTACTGCTTGTACCATATTCAGAACCTACAGTATTAAAGACATACAGCCATTCCGGGAAGCATTTCCTCAACACCTTAAAAACAAATATGCATATATAAAAAGTATATTTATCTTTCATCTTTAGCCATTGCAATTCTTTTAAATATGGAGAAATATTTTCGTATTTTCGTATATTACTATTAGCCACGCGAGCTGCAAAATTTTGTAGCTTTTGCACACGACTTAAATGAGAATTGGAGGTTAATTCCCAAAGTTTTAAACAATAATTAATAATACTTAAAGCTAATGATTCTATCACCCTTAAACGGGTATCGGGTTCAAACGAGTTTTTAATTCTATTTAAATATATAAGAGTTCCCATCACTTTTTTATATACTTCATCAATATGTTTATCAAAAGGCATGTACTGATCAAAATAAACACCCAAATTCTTTACCATTTTCAGTGGCTGAATTACATTGCCACTGATACTTATAGTAATATTTGCATCTATTTGAGTTATATATTGGCGAGAGCCGATAAAGATACACTGAGTCATACTTTCATTTAAGAACAAACCAGTTTGTAGAAAATATATCTTACTTTGTTTTAGAATTTCTTCGGCCCTTTTAATGAGGTCATCAATATCTGAAATATCCTCTTCGATCAGGATTTGCGTGTCATCAGCATACTGAATGATGAAACAGGTAGGCAAAAATTTTCATAAATCATTCACATATATAACAAATAAAATTGGCCCAAGTATGGAGCCCTGTGTGAAACACCTTTGTAGGAAGTAACTACATCTTTTATCCTAACTGACTGAAATCGATTTTTTAGGTAGTTTTCAAACCAGCTTGGATCGATGTTGAGTCCCTGACATTTATCTAACAAAATACTATGATTAACACTATCGAAGGCCTAAGATAAATCCAATAGTAAGAGCAAATATACTTTTTTTTATTGTCAATATTATTGAATAGTCTATCAGTAACTTTCAAGAGGGCTGTTTCAGTAGATAGTTTAGATCTGAACCCGTGCTGACAGTAGAAATTAGTTTATTTATCTCCAAGAAATCTATCAACTGACTTGCGATAATTTTCTCTAATGCTTTTGATAAGATGGGTAGAAGAGAGATAGGTCTGTAATTTGTAATATCATCACTATCACCACACTTGAATGCGGGGGCGACGTGAGGGTTTTTCCATAAGTTTGGGTAGGAAAAAGTCATAATAGAAGTATTGATAATAATTGTAAGATAAAAAGCAATTACAAATAAAGAATCTCTAATAAAACGCAAGCGAATACCGTCCGATCCCCAAGCCTTGGAGTCATTCAAATGCTTAATAGTTAAGATAACAGTATCACAGTCGACAGGGGGTGGCTTAAAATTAGGTATTTGACCTTGATTTGCTGTTGGTCTATTATTCAAGGCAATAATGTTATTTTTGGCTAATTCTTCTTGAGTTTTCTCGTCTGGTTTTCTTCCTACATCAGAAAAAAAAGATTATTAAATTCTTCAACTTCAATTAATAATTCGGATTTATCTTCCGATTCATGCAATCTATTGTCGTTACCATTTATAAGCATACCATTAACTAGTTTCCAAGATGCAGATATATTATGTTTCTTGTTTTGAAATTCTTCTCTATAGTAAGCTCTCTTAGAGGTGTCTATTTGGAATTTTACATCTTTTTTCATCTCTTATAACTATTTCTCAATCTTTCATTAAATACATCTAATTAAGGATCTCTTTGCAAAATATCTCTAATTTTTAAGACCTGTTTTATATCTTGCGATATCCATGGTGCAGGAGGGCACAGTTACCAGTGGCGCACAGTTATCTAAACACTTAGCCATAACTCCTATTAAAATACTACCTTGTATATATACATCATCAGTATTCATAATACCGTTCAAAGTCAATACCTCATCCATTAATAAACTACAAAAAATTTCCTGAGAATAATATTTTAGATATCTAAAGATTTTCAAGACAGGTACTCTTTTAGGTTTACTAATATCCAAACATAATGTAATTGCTTCATGGTCTGCTATTGGACTTGGTATGACGTCAAAATGGCTCACCATTTTCTTATTATTTGTTATCATGAGATCAATAAAAGAAATTGAGTTTGCCGTTATTCTCGTCGGTTTATTTATTAACCGATCCATTTTAAGGCTAGTTATAAGTTTACTCATATTATTATCTTGCTTAAGTAAATCATCATTAAAATCACCAAATATAAAAACAGGTTTATTTCGTAAAATAATTGTTTTAAAAGACTCAGAAATATAATTGAAAGTACTAACAGGGGCTTCTGGGTGACGATAAAAGATACCAACAATAAGAGAAGGTAGTTTACGATGTTGGATAGACACCCACATTGCTTCAACTCCTTCATTTTTATAAAGTGCATTATTTATCTCTGTTACTCTAAGATAATCTCTAATATACAAATAAACTCCCCCACCACGACCTTGATCTTCACGATATACATTTTAATAAGGAATATGTATAAATGAATCCTTAATATAAGGGTAAAGCCAAGTCTCACTTATGCATAAAATGTAAATTTTACGTTCCTCAAGCATAAGTTCAAGTACATTTTTGTGTCCAAGAAGGGATTGAGCATTAACATGATATATATTTAGTAAGTTGCTTCATTTACTTTGAACATCATCGGCGCTGTCTTCTTGGCCTTCTTTCTAATACTTATCATAATTATAGTTACAGAACCTATTCTTGTGTCCATATTCGTTGCAATTATTACATTTTATCTTGTGATCATACATGCAACTAGACTGTCTATGGTTATACTCACCACAATTGTAGCAACCTCTTTTATGCATTATGTCATACTTATCAAGATTCGGATATTTCTGCACGTACTGCCTTCTATTTACCCAGTTGTTTGCATGACTATAACCTGTGTTACCATTACTATAATTATCATTATTACTACGGTTGTCAAAACTAGGATGATTAGTATGATTACTGACATTCATTATGCGATTATATTTTTTTATAAATTCGATTACCATTTTTATTTCTGACCTGAAAGTTTTCCATATAGTTACCATCTCTCCCTTCAGGCACAACTATTGATGGTATTCTATTACTTCTTACTCTAAACAGATTTTTCTTTACATCCTGCCACTTTGAACAAGTAAAATTATTTTGACAGACTGTAGAAATGGCATCCAACAACCTAATGGCTCCAACACTAGAGAGACTATCACAATCAGCTCCATCATTGCACTCATAGCAACTTATATCTACTTCACCAGTTCCAAGTTTGAAATGGATTTCAATTTTTATGAAATTAACACCATTATCGGTACACCAGTTCAACAACTTATCATTATGCTGAATGACTTTATCTGAAAATGTATTTTTATTCAAACTTGGTACCAGCTCGCATACGTATACAACAATTTCCTCATTTTTATGTTTCATTTCTGCTACAATGGTGCCGAGATCATCGAGAATTGATTCCATGGTGACGTCACCAAGCAGATCTTGAGTCCCACAACAAACAATACAATGTTTTCAAGGATAAGCTAGCTTCTCGGTTATCCAGGATTTTAGTAGATTCATGTTAGCCTCCTTTATAGTTCTTACAAGGACGTCTGTGTGAAGGTCACTAGATTTTACTTCTTGTAGACATGAATCTCCTATCAATAAAGTCTTCTTTTGATTGAGTGGTGTAGGTCCTCCATTCATTCTCTCTCTCGATTATCTGTTCCGTCAATGTTTTGTATTGTTTCTTCTAAAGCTTTCACTTTTTCCTCTACTAAGAATAACTTAGTCTTCAGTTCCTGTATTTCTTTATCTTTCTCCTCTAACGAACTGTTTACAAAACAAAAATCTCAAATTTCCTTGCAAGTTCTGTCAGTTCATAATTTTCATGAGTGCGATCTTGATTGACAGCTGTATATGGGATGGTGAAGATGATGACGATCCAGTTTTGATTGAATAATGAACCATCAACTTGTCAACCAGTTTTTCTTTAGTTGTCCATATTCCCGTCAGACCAACAAGGCTACAATATTTCTGCAGTTGATTCTTCGTATAATTGCTATGCAGGAACTCCCAAGATGGGATGCGAAGAGCTGCTAATGGAGGGTGGTTTTTAGCAGTACTTTCTGCTATCACTCCCTCAACAGCATTATCTCCCATATCTAATTCTATTTCCAAATTTGACATTTTAAGGAAGTGATATTATGGAGAGATGATTTAATTTGCCATTTGCATATCATGCATGTCAATGATATTAATAATGTTTATAATAGTCATTTGTGCTTTAAAGAATTCAATCAGCCTTTAAATGATAGTAGTGACGTCATATATCTTACTGCGCATGCGCAACTTTAGAAAAAATTTTAACAGGAGTCTAGCATCAAGTCAGTTGAATTATTAAAATAACAAATAAAGCCTATATACAATAAAATAACCTTATTTTATGTCACCAACACCAACACTGTTCATTCACAAGCACGACATTAGAAAAGTTTTCAGGCAAATACACTTCCGCACACAAGAAATCACAGAAAATTAGAGGGATTCACGGAGCACTGTTTACAATATGGATATCAGAGAGAGAGAGAGAGAGAGAGAGAGAGAGAGAGTCAAAAGTCAAAGTCAAAGTCAAAAAGCTTTATTCCATCAAAAATGGCTATTACATGATAATTAATCTAATTACAAATTACAAATGTAAAATGTCAAAATGAAGCAAATGTAAAATGCCAAAATGAAACAAATGAAATTTGCAAAGCACATAATCAAAATATTCGTCTACCCAATGGGAGGATAATAATGAGACTAAAATCACTTATTAAGTAGGTGATTTGAAAGATGAGATTTAAATGAGGGTAATGTTTGACAGCTTCTTAAGTTTGCGGGTAAAGAGTTCCAAAGTCTAGGGCCCATTACATTTAAGGCTCTTGCCCCAATATCAGTGGAAGTTCTGGGCACGTAAAAGAATTCTGATATCTGGTGTTGACGTTATTGATACGCACTTGATTAACTGTTGGCAATGAGAAGAGCCATTCCGGTAATATTCCATTATTTATTTTAAAAACTAAAAGACAGATATTATATATGAACTTCATGTCCATCCTTAGCCAACCCAATCTCTCAAAGAGGGGAGTCACGTGATCATATTTATGCACCCCCCCTATGGCAACTCTTGCAGCAAAATTCTGGAGCCTTTTCACTCGTAACATCTGGGTCTTAGTCGTGGAACCCCAAACACTCAGACAGTAGTTTAGAATATTTAAAATCAATGTTTGTACTACAATTACCCTACAATCAGGCTCGAATCTTTCATAGACTCTGTTCAAGTAAATAAGGGTCCCGTTCACTTTTTTTATGTAGTTCATCGATATGAAAATTAAATGTCATGGTACTGTCCATAATAACTCCTAGATTTTTAACCTTATGAGATGGGAAGAGTGAAACATTGTTGAAATTTATACTGATGTTCTCAGGAATGCGGGACAGGTATTGATTTGATCCCAAAATAACAAATTTAGTTTTATTTTCGTTCAGTAAAAGAAAATTACTGTTAAAATAACTTTTGGCACAGTTTAATATATCTTCAGCCCTTTTTAAGATTTCAGGAATTCTATCAATGTCACCAGTAAGCATAATCTGGGTGTCATCAGCATACATAACAAGTAGGCAATCTCTTATAAATTGAGGTAAATCATTAACATATATTAGGAAAAGCAGAGGACCCAAAATTGAACCCTGAGGAACGCCAAAACTGATATCTAAAGAAGAAGAGAGAGTCGAGCCCATTCAAACTGATTAAATTCGATCTTTCAGATAATTTTCGAACCAAAACGAGTCAACATAAACTTTGGAAAGTTTGGTCATTAGAATTTGATGGTGTACACTGTCAAATGCTTTAGACAAATCTAACAATAATAAAAGTGATATTTTCTTATTTTCAATATTACTATAAATTTTATCAGTAATTTTAAGAGAGAGAGAGAGAGAGAGAGAGAGAGAGAGAGAGAGAGAGAGAGAGAGAGAGAGAGAGAGAGAGAGAGAGGAGAGAGAGAGAGAGAGAGAGAGAGAGAGAGAGAGAGTCAAAGTCAAA
>JAXCGZ010021195.1:7500-68806 GCA_037179515.1 Halocaridina rubra | reverse complement strand
TTTTTCGCAGAGGCTGGGTTAAAAATCATTCTGCCATTTGAATCGGACATAATGAAGCTGCCTTGAAATATTGGCAGTTGGTGAAGCGGAGGGAAGTCATCTTAGACGATTTTTTTTTTTTTTTTTTTGCAGATTTGACTTCCTCTTTGGGTTGATTTGCAGGCCTGCACCTTTTTCCTGCCAGGTAAGCCCTAGGCCAAAAAGTCTATAAACAGGGCACTAGCTTTTTTTTATATGATTTTGACAGGTGAACCTTAGGCTAAAACGCCCCTATACAGGGCACTAGTTTTTTTTTTATATAATCCTGACAGGTGAGCCTTAGGCTAAAAAGCCCCTATACAGGGCACTTGTTTTGTTTTATATGATCTTGCCAGGTAAGCCCTAGGCCAAAATGTCTATAAACAGGGCACTAGTTTTTTTTATATGATCCTGACAGGTTAGCCTTAGGCCAAAAAGCCCCTATACAGGGCACTAGTTTTTATTTTTATATGATCCTGACAAGTGAGCCTTAGGCTAAAAAGCCCCTATACAAGGCACTAGTTTTTTTTATATGATCCTGACAGGCGAGCCCTAGGCTAAAAAGCTCCTACACAGGGCACTAGTTTTTTTATATGATCCTGACAGGTGGGCCATGGGCCAAAAAGCCCCTATACAGGGCACTATTTTTTTTCTTTATATATGATCCTGACAGGAGAGCCCTAGGCCAAAAAGTCTTTAAACAAGGCTTTAGTGTCTTTTCTGGTTATCCTGCATTTTCCAACACCAACCCTCCCCATTTATCCGGGCTTGGGACCGGCACTGCTTTCACAGAGGCTGGGTTAAAAATCATTCTGCCATTTGAATCGGACATAATGAAGCTGCCTTGAAATATTGGAAGTTGGTAAAGTGGAGGGAAGTCATCTTAGACGATATATTTTTTTTTCTTTTTTGCAGATCTGACTTCTTCTTTGGGTTGATTTGCAGCCCTGCATCTTTTCCTTCACCAGGTAAGCCCTAGGCCAAAGAGTCTATAAACAGGGCACTAGTTTTTTTCGTAGAGGCTGGGTAAAAAATCATTCTGCCATTTGAATCGGACATAATGAAGCTGTCTTGAAATATTGGCAGTTGGTAAAGTGGAGGGAAGTCATCTTAGCCGATATATATTTTCTTTTTCTTTTTTTTGCAGATCTGACTTCCTCTTTGGGTTGATTTGCAGGCCTGCACCTTTTTCCTGCCAGGTAAGCCCTAGCCCAAAAAGTCCATAAACAGGGCAATAGCTTTTTTTATATTATTTTGACAGGTGAGCCTTAGGCTAAAACGCCCCTATACAGGGCACTAGTTTTTTTTTTATATGATCCTGACAGGTGAGTCTTAGGCTAAAAAGCCCCTATACAGGGCACTTGTTTTGTTTTATATGATCTTGCCAGGTAAGCCGTAGGCCAAAAAGTCTATAAACAGGGCAGTAGTTTTTTTATATGATCCTGACATGTTAGCCTTAGGTCAAAAAGCCCCTATACAGGGCACTAGTTTTTTTTTATATGATCGTGACAGGTGAGTCTTAGGCGAAAAAGCCCCTATACAAAGCACTAGTTTTTTTATATGATCCTGCTTGTTGAGCCCTAGGCCAAAAAGCCCCTATACAGGGCACTAGTTTTTTTTATATGATCCTGACAGGTGAGCCATGGGCCAAAAAGCCCCTATACAGGGCACTATTTTTTTTTTATATATGATCCTGACAGGTGAGCCCAAGGCCAAAAAGTCTTTAAACAGGGCTTTAGTGTCTTTTCTGGTTATCCTGCATTTCCCAACACCAACCCTCCCCATTTATCCGGGCTTGGGACCGGCACTGCTTTCGCAGAGGCTGGGTTAAAAATCATTCTGCCATTTGAATCGGACATAATGAAGCTGCCTTGAAATATTGATAGTTGGTGAAGTGGATGGAAGTCATCTTAGAAGATATTTTTTTTTTTTTTTTTGCAGATCTGACTTCCTCTTTGGGTTGATTTGCAGCCCTGCATCTTTTCCCTAACCAGGTAAGCCTTAGGCCAAAGAGTCTATAAACAGGGCACTAGTTTTTTTCGTAGAGGCTGGGTAAAAAATCATTCTGCCATTTGAATCGGACATAATGAAGCTGCCTTGAAATATTGGCAGTTGGTGAAGTGGAGGGAAGTCATCTTAGACGATATTTTTTTTTCTTTTTTTTGCAAATCTGTGTTCCTCTTTGGGATGATTTACAGCCCTGCAGCTTTTCCCTGCCAGGTGAGCCCTAGGCCAAAAAGTCTATAAACAGGCAATATTTTTTTAATATGATCCTGACAGGTGAGCCTTAAGCTAAAAAGCCCCTATACAGGGCACTAGATTTTTTTATATGATCCTGCCAGGTAAGCCCTAGGCCAAAAATTTATAAATGGGGCACTATTTTTTTTTTATTTGATCCTGACAGGTGAGCCTTAGGCCAAAAAGCCCCTATACAGGGCTCTAGTTTTTTTTATATGATCCTGACAGGTGAGCCTTAGGCTAAAAAGCCCCTATACAGGGCACTAGTTTTTTTTATATGATCCTGACAGGTGAGCCCTAGGCCAAAAACCCCTATACAGGGCACTAGTTTTTTTTATATGATCCTGACTGGTGAGCCATGGGCCAAAAAGCCCATATATAGGGCACTAGTTTTTTTTATATATGATCTTGACAGGTGAGCCCAAGGCCAAAAAGTCTTTAAACAGGGCTTTAGTGTCTTTTCTGGTTATCCTGCATTTCCCAACACCAACCCTCCCCATTTATCCGGGCTTTGGACCGGCACTGCTTTCGCATAGGCTGGGTTAAAAATCATTCTGCCATTTGAATCGGACATAATGAAGCTGCCTTGAAATATTGGCAGTTGGTGAAGTGGACGGAAGTCATCTTAGACGATATTTTTTTTTTTTTTTTTGCAGATGTGACTTCCTCTTTGGGTTGATTTGCAGCCCTGCATCTTTTCCCTGCCAGGTAAGCCCTAGGCCAAAAAGTCTATAAACAGGGCACCAGTTTTTTCTCGCAGAGGCTGGGTTAAAAATCATTCTGCCATTTGAATCGGACATAATGAATCTGCCTTGAAATATTGGCATGTTGGTGAAGTGGAGGGAAGTCATCTCAGACGATATTTTTTTTTTATTTATTTTTTTTTTTTGCAGATCTGACTTCCTCTTTGGGTTGATTTGCAGGCCTGCACCTTTTTCCTGCCAGGTAAGCCCTAGGCCAAAAAGTCCATAAACAGGGCAGTAGCTTTTTTTATATTATTTTGACAGGTGAGCCTTAGGCCAAAACGCCCCTATACAGGGCACTAGTTTTTTTTTTATATGATCCTGACAGGTGAGTCTTAGGCTAAAAAGCCCCTATACAGGGCACTTGTTTTGTTTTATATGATCTTGCCAGGTAAGCCGTAGGCCAAAAAGTCTATAAACAGGGCAGTAGTTTTTTTTTATATGATCCTGACAGGTTAGCCTTAGGCCAAAAAGCCCCTATACAGGGCACTAGTTTTTTTTTTTATGATCCTGACAGGTGAGTCTTAGGCTAAAAAGCCCCTATACAAGGCACTAGTTTTTTTATATGATCCTGCTTGTTGAGCCCTAGGCCAAAAAGCCCCTATACAGGGCACTAGTTTTTTATATGATCCTGACAGGTGAGCCATGGGCCAAAAAGCCCCTATACAGGGCACTAGTTTTTTTTTCTTTATATATGATCCTGACAGGAGAGCCCTAGGCCAAAAAGTCTTTAAACAGGGCTTTAGTGTCTTTTCTGGTTATCCTGCATTTCCCAACACCAACCCTCCTCATTTATCCGGGCTTGGGACCGGCATTGCTTTCGCAGAGGCTGGGTTAAAAATCATTCTGCCATTTGAATCGGACATAATGAAGCTGCCTTGAAATATTGGAAGTTGGTGAAGTGGACGGAAGTCATCTTAGACGATAAATTTTTTTTTGTTTTTTGCAGATCTGACTTCCTCTTTGGGTTGATTTGCAGCCCTTCATCTTTTCCCTGCCAGGTAAGCCCTAGGCCAAAGAGTCTATAAACAGGGCACTAGTTGTTTTCGTAGAGGCTGGGTAAAATATTATTCTGCCATTTGAATCGGACATAATGAAGCTGCCTTGAAATATTGGCAGTTGGTGAAGTGGAGGGAAGTCATCTTAGCTGATATATATATATTTTTTTTTGCAGACCTGACTTCCTCTTTGGGTTGATTTGCAGGCCTGCACCTTTTTCCTGCCAGGTAAGCCCTAGGCCAAAAAGTCCATAAACAGGGCAATAGCTTTTTTATATTATTTTGACAGGTGAGCCTTGGGCTAAAACACCCCTATACAGGGCACTAGTTTTTTTTTTTATATGATCCTGACAGGTGAGTCTTAGGCTAAAAAGCCCCTATACAGGGCACTTGTTTTGTTTTATATTATCTTGCCAGGTAAGCCCTAGGCCAAAATGTCTATAAACAGGGCACTAGTTTTTTTTATATGATCCTGACAGGTTAGCCTTAGGCCAAAAAGCCCCTATACAGGGCACTAGTTTTTTTTTATATGATCCTGACAGGTGAGTCTTAGGCTAAAAAGCCCCTATACAAGGCACTAGTCTTTTTATATGATCCTGCCTGTTGAGCCCTAGGCCAAAAAGCCCCTATACAGGGCACTAGTTTTTTTATATGATCCTGACAGGTGAGCCATGGGCCAAAAAGCCCCTATACAGGGCACTAGTTTTTTTTTTATATATGATCCTGACAGGTGAGCCCAAGGCCAAAAAGTCTTTAAACAGGGCTTTAGTGTCTTTTCTGGTTATCCTGCATTTCTCAATACCAACCCTCCCCATTTATCCGGGCTTGGGACCGGCACTGCTTTCGCAGAGGCTGGGTTAAAGATCATTCTGCCATTTGAATCGGACATAATGAAGCTGCCTTGAAATATTTGATAGTTGGTGAAGTGGACGTAAGTCATTTTAGACGATATATTTTTTTTTTTTTTTTGCAGATCTGACTTCCTCTTTGGGTTGATTTGCAGCCCTGCATCTTTTCCCTGCCAGGTAAGCCCTAGGCCAAAATGTCTATAAACAGGGCACTAGTTTTTTTCGCAGAGGCTGGGTTAAAAATCATTCTGCCATTTGAATCGGACATAATGAAGCTGCCTTGAAATATTGGCAGTTGGTGAAGCGGAGGGAAGTCATCTTAGACGAATTTTTTTTTTTTTTTTGCAGATCTGACTTCCTCTTTGGGTTGATTTGCAGGCCTGCACCTTTTTCCTGCCAGGTAAGCCCTAGGCCAAAAAGTCTATAAACAGGGCACTAGCTTTTTTTTATATGATTTTGACAGGTAAACCTTAGGCTAAAACGCCCCTATACAGGGCACTAGTTTTTTTTTATATAATCCTGACAGGTGAGCCTTAGGCTAAAAAGCCCCTATACAGGGCACTTGTTTTGTTTTATATGATCTTGCCAGGTAAGCCCTAGGCCAAAATGTCTATAAACAGGGCACTAGTTTTTTTTATATGATCCTGACAGGTTAGCCTTAGGCCAAAAAGCCCCTATACAGGGCACTAGTTCTTATTTTTATATGATCCTGACAGGTGAGTCTTAGGCTAAAAAGCCCCTATACAAGGCACTAGTTTTTTTTATATGATCCTGACAGGCGAGCCCTAGGCTAAAAAGCTCCTACACAGGGCACTAGTTTTTTTATATGATCCTGACAGGTGAGCCATGGGCCAAAAAGCCCCTATACAGGGCACTAGTTTTTTTTTCTTTATATATGATCCTGATAGGAGAGCCCTAGGCCAAAAAGTCTTTAAACAGGGCTTTAGTGTCTTTTCTGGTTATCCTGCATTTCCCAACACCAACCCTCCCCATTTATCCGGGCTTGGGACCGGCACTGCTTTCGCAGAGGCTGGGTTAAAAATCATTCTGCCATTTGAATCGGACATAATGAAGCTGCCTTGAAATATTGGAAGTTGGTAAAGTGGAGGGAAGTCATCTTAGACGATATATATATTTTTCTTTTTTGCAGCTCTGACTTCCTCTTTGGGTTGATTTGCAGCCCTGCATCTTTTCCCTGCCAGGTAAGCCCTAGGCCAAAGAGTCTATAAACAGGGCACTAGTTTTTTTCGTAGAGGCTGGGTAAAAAATCATTCTGCCATTTGAATCGGACATAATGAAGCTGCCTTGAAATATTGGCATTTGGTGAAGTGGAGGGAAGTCATCTTAGCCGATATATATATATATATATATTTTTTTGCAGAACTGACTTCCTCTTTGGGTTGATTTGCAGGCCTGCACCTTTTTCCTGCCAGGTAAGCCCTAGGCCAAAAAGTCCATAAACAGGGCAATAGCTTTTTTTATATTATTTTGACAGGTGAGCCTTGGGCTAAAACGCCCCTATACAGGGCACTAGTTTTTTTTTTTATATGATCCTGACAGGTGAGTCTTAGGCTAAAAAGCCCCTATACAGGGCACTTGTTTTGGTTTATATGATCTTGCCAGGTAAGCCGTAGGCCAAAAAGTCTATAAACAGGACAGTAGTTTTTTTTATATGATCCTGACAGGTTAGCCTTAGGCCAAAAAGCCCCTATACAGGGCACTAGTTTTTTTTTATATGATCCTGACAGGTGAGTCTTAGGCGAAAAAAGCCCCTATACAAACCACTAGTTTTTTTATATGATCGTGCCTGTTGAGCCCTAGGTCAAAAAGCCCATATACAGGGCACTAGTTTTTTTATATGATCCTGACAGGTGAGCCATGGGCCAAAAAGCCCCTATACAGGGCACTAGTTTTTTTTTATATATGATCCTGACAGGTGAGCCCAAGGCCAAAAAGTCTTTAAACAGGGCTTTAGTGTCTTTTCTGGTTATCCTGCATTTCCCAACACCAACCCTCCCCATTTATCCGGGCTTGGGACCGGCACTGCTTTCGCAGAGGCTGGGTTAAAAATCATTCTGCCATTTGAATCGGACATAATGAAGCTGCCTTGAAATATTGGAAGTTGGTAAAGTGGAGGGAAGTCATCTTAGACGATATATATATTTTTCTTTTTTGCAGCTCTGACTTCCTCTTTGGGTTGATTTGCAGCCCTGCATATTTTCCCTGCCAGGTAAGCCCTAGGCCAAAGAGTCTATAAACAGGGCACTAGTTTTTTTCGTAGAGGCTGGGTAAAAAATCATTCTGCCATTTGAATCGGACATAATGAAGCTGCCTTGAAATATTGGCATTTGGTGAAGTGGAGGGAAGTCATCTTAGCCGATATATATATATATATATTTTTTTGCAGAACTGACTTCCTCTTTGGGTTGATTTGCAGGCCTGCACCCTTTTCCTGCCAGGTAAGCCCTAGGCCAAAAAGTCCATAAACAGGGCAATAGCTTTTTTTATATTATTTTGACAGGTGAACTAGTTTTTTTTTTATATGATCCTGACAGGTGAGTCTTAGGCTAAAAAGCCCCTATACAGGGCACTTGTTTTGGTTTATATGATCTTGCCAGGTAAGCCGTAGGCCAAAAAGTCTATAAACAGGACAGTAGTTTTTTTTTATATGATCCTGACAGGTTAGCCTTAGGCCAAAAAGCCCCTATACAGGGCACTAGTTTTTTTTATATGATCCTGACAGGTGAGTCTTAGGCGAAAAAGCCCCTATACAAAGCACTAGTTTTTTTATATGATCCTGCCTGTTGAGCCCTAGGTCAAAAAGCCCATATACAGGGCACTAGTTTTTTTATATGATCCTGACAGGTGAGCCATGGGCCAAAAAGCCCCTATACAGGGCACTAGTTTTTTTTTTATATATGATCCTGACAGGTGAGCCCAAGGCCAAAAAGTCTTTAAACAGGGCTTTAGTGTCTTTTCTGGTTATCCTGCATTTCCCAACACCAACCCTCCCCATTTATCCGGGCTTGGGACCGGCACTGCTTTCGCAGAGGCTGGGTTAAAAATCATTCTGCCATTTGAATCGGACATAATGAAGCTGCCTTGAAATATTGATATTTGGTGAAGTGGACGGAAGTCATCTTAGACTATATATTTTTTTTTTTTTTTTGCAGATCTGACTTCCTCTTTGGGTTGATTTGCAGCCCTGCATCTTTTCCCTAACCAGGTAAGCCCTAGGCCAAAGAGTCTATAAACAGGGCACTAGTTTTTTTCGTAGAGGCTGGGTAAAAAATCATTCTGCCATTTGAATCGGACATAATGAAGCTGCCTTGAAATATTGGCAGTTGGTGAAGTGGAGGGAAGTCATCTTAGACGATATTTTTTTTTCTTTTTTTTGCAGATCTGTGTTCCTCTTTGGGTTGATTTGCAGCCCTGCATCTTTTCCCTGCCAGGTGAGCCCTAGGCCAAAAAGACTGTAAACAGGCAATAGTTTTTTAATATGATCCTGACAGGTGAGCCTTAAGCTAAAAAGCCCCTATACAGGGCACTAGATTTTTTTATATGATCCTGCCAGGTAAGCCTTAGGCCAAAAATTTGTAAATGGGGCACTAGTTTTTTTTTATGATCCTGACAGGTGAGCCTTAGGCCAAAAAGCCCCTATACAGGGCTCTAGTTTTTTTTATATGATCCTGACAGGTGAGCCTTAGGCTAAAAAGCCCCTATACAGGGCACTAGTATTTTTTATATGATCCTGACAGGTGAGCCCTAGGCCAAAAACCCCTATACAGGGCACTAGTTTTTTTTATATGATCCTGACTGGTGAGCCATGGGCCAAAAAGCCCATATACAGGGAACTAGTTTGTTTTATATATGATCCTGACAGGTGAGCCCAAGGCCAAAAAGTCTTTAAACAGGGCTTTAGTGTCTTTTTTGGTTATCCTGCATTTCCCAACACCAACCCTCCCCATTTATCCGGGCTTGGGACCGGCACTGCTTTCGCAGAGGCTGGGTTAAAAATCATTCTGCCATTTGAATCGGACATAATGAAGCTGCCTTGAAATATTGGCAGTTGGTGAAGTGGATGGAAGTCATCTTAGACGATATTTTTTTTTTTTTTTTTGCAGATCTGACTTCTTCTTTGGGTTGATTTGCAGCCCTGCATCTTTTCCCTGCCAGGTAAGCCCTAGGCCAAAAAGTCTATAAACAGGGCACTAGTTTTTTTCGCAGAGGCTGGGTTAAAAATCATTCTGCCATTTGAATCGGACATAATGAAGCTGCCTTGAAATATTGGCAGTTGGTGAAGTGGAGGGAAGTCATCTCAGACGATATTTTTTTTTTTTTTTTTTTTTTTTTTTGCAGATCTGACTTCCTCTTTGGGTTGATTTGCAGGCCTGCAACTTTTTCCTGCCAGGTAAGCCCTAGGCCAAAAAGTCTATAAACAGGGCACTAGCTTTTTTTTATATGATTTTGACAGGTGAACCTTAGGCTAAAACGCCCCTATACAGGGCACTAGTTTTTTTTTTATATAATCCTGACAGGTGAGCCTTAGGCTAAAAAGCCCCTATACAGGGCACTTGTTTTGTTTTATATGATCTTGCCAGGTAAGCCCTAGGCCAAAAAGTCTATAAACAGGGCACTAGTTTTTTTTATATGATCCTGACAGGTTAGCCTTAGGCCAAAAAGCCCCTATACAGGGCACTAGTTTTTATTTTTATATGATCCTGACAGGTGAGCCTTAGGCTAAAAAGCCCCTATACAAGGCACTAGTTTTTTTATATGATCCTGACAGGCAAGCCCTAGCCTAAAAAGCTCCTATACAGGGCACTAGTCTTTTTATATGATCCTGACAGGTGAGCCATGGGCCAAAAAGCCCCTATACAGGGCACTAGTTTTTTTTCTTTATATATGATCCTGACAGGAGAGCCCTAGGCCAAAAAGTCTTTAAACAGGGCTTTAGTGTCTTTTCTGGTTATCCTGCATTTCCCAACACCAACCCTCCTCATTTATCCGGGCTTGGGACCGGCACTGCTTTCGCAGAGGCTGGGTTAAAAATCATTCTGCCATTTGAATCGGACATAATGAAGCTGCCTTGAAATATTGGAAGTTGGTGAAGTGGAGGGAAGTCATCTTAGACGATAAATTTTTTTTTTCTTTTGCAGACCTGACTTCCTCTTTGGGTTGATTTGCAGGCCTGCACCTTTTTCCTGCCAGGTAAGCCCTAGGCCAAAAAGTCCATAAACAGGGCAATAGCTTTTTTATATTATTTTGACAGGTGAGCCTTGGGCTAAAACACCCCTATACAGGGCACTAGTTTTTTTTTTATATGATCCTGACAGGTGAGTCTTAGGCTAAAAAGCCCCTATACAGGGCACTTGTTTTGTTTTATATTATCTTGCCAGGTAAGCCCTAGGCCAAAAAGTCTATAAACAGAGCACTAGTTTTTTTTTTATATGATCCTGACAGGTTAGCCTTAGGCCAAAAAGCCCCTATACAGGGCACTAGTTTTTTTTTTATATGATCCTGACAGGTGAGTCTTAGGCTAAAAAGCCTCTAGACAAGGCACTAGTCTTTTTATATGATCCTGCCTGTTGAGCCCTAGGCCAAAAAGCCCCTATACAGGGCACTAGTTTTTTTATATGATCCTGACAGGTGAGCCATGGGCCAAAAAGCCCCTATACAGGGCACTAGTTTTTTTTTTATATATGATCCTGACAGGTGAGCCCAAGGCCAAAAAGTCTTTAAACAGGGCTTTAGTGTCTTTTCTGGTTATCCTGCATTTCTCAATACCAACCCTCCCCATTTATCCGGGCTTGGGACCGGCACTGCTTTCGCAGAGGCTGGGTTAAAGATCATTCTGCCATTTGAATCGGACATAATGAAGCTGCCTTGAAATATTTGATAGTTGGTGAAGTGGACGTAAGTCATTTTAGACGATATTTTTTTTTTTTTTTTTTTTTTTTTTTGCAGATCTGACTTCCTCTTTGGGTTGATTTGCAGCCCTGCATCTTTTCCCTGCCAGGTAAGCCCTAGGCCAAAAAGTCTATAAACAGGGCACTAGTTTTTTTCGCAGAGGCTGGGTTAAAAATCATTCTGCCATTTGAATCGGACATAATGAAGCTGCCTTGAAATATTGGCAGTTGGTGAAGCGGAGGGAAGTCATCTTAGACGATTTTTTTTTTTTTTTTTTTTTTGCAGATTTGACTTCCTCTTTGGGTTGATTTGCAGGCCTGCACCTTTTTCCTGCCAGGTAAGCCCTAGGCCAAAAAGTCTATAAACAGGGCACTAGCTTTTTTTTATATGATTTTGACAGGTGAACCTTAGGCTAAAACGCCCCTATACAGGGCACTAGTTTTTTTTTTATATAATCCTGACAGGTGAGCCTTAGGCTAAAAAGCCCCTATACAGGGCACTTGTTTTGTTTTATATGATCTTGCCAGGTAAGCCCTAGGCCAAAATGTCTATAAACAGGGCACTAGTTTTTTTTATATGATCCTGACAGGTTAGCCTTAGGCCAAAAAGCCCCTATACAGGGCACTAGTTTTTATTTTTATATGATCCTGACAAGTGAGCCTTAGGCTAAAAAGCCCCTATACAAGGCACTAGTTTTTTTTATATGATCCTGACAGGCGAGCCCTAGGCTAAAAAGCTCCTACACAGGGCACTAGTTTTTTTATATGATCCTGACAGGTGGGCCATGGGCCAAAAAGCCCCTATACAGGGCACTATTTTTTTTCTTTATATATGATCCTGACAGGAGAGCCCTAGGCCAAAAAGTCTTTAAACAAGGCTTTAGTGTCTTTTCTGGTTATCCTGCATTTTCCAACACCAACCCTCCCCATTTATCCGGGCTTGGGACCGGCACTGCTTTCACAGAGGCTGGGTTAAAAATCATTCTGCCATTTGAATCGGACATAATGAAGCTGCCTTGAAATATTGGAAGTTGGTGAAGTGGAGGGAAGTCATCTTAGACGATATATTTTTTTTTCTTTTTTGCAGATCTGACTTCCTCTTTGGGTTGATTTGCAGCCCTGCATCTTTTCCTTCACCAGGTAAGCCCTAGGCCAAAGAGTCTATAAACAGGGCACTAGTTTTTTTCGTAGAGGCTGGGTAAATAATCATTCTGCCATTTGAATCGGACATAATGAAGCTGTCTTGAAATATTGGCAGTTGGTAAAGTGGAGGGAAGTCATCTTAGCCGATATATATTTTCTTTTTTTTTTTTGCAGACCTGACTTCCTCTTTGGGTTGATTTGCAGGCCTGCACCTTTTTCCTGCCAGGTAAGCCCTAGGCCAAAAAGTCCATAAACAGGGCAATAGCTTTTTTTATATTATTTTGACAGGTGAGCCTTGGGCTAAAACGCCCCTATACAGGGCACTAGTTTTTTTTTTATATGATCCTGACAGGTGAGTCTTAGGCTAAAAAGCCCCTATACAGGGCACTTGTTTTGTTTTATATGATCTTGCCAGGTAAGCCGTAGGCCAAAAAGTCTATAAACAGGGCAGTAGTTTTTTTTTATATGATCCTGACAGGTTAGCCTTAGGCCAAAAAGCCCCTATACAGGGCACTAGTTTTTTTTATATGATCCTGACAGGTGAGTCTTAGGCTAAAAAGCCCCTAGACAAGGCACTAGTCTTTTTATATGATCCTGCCTGTTGAGCCCTAGGCCAAAAAGCCCCTATACAGGGCACTAGTTTTTTTATATGATCCTGACAGGTGAGCCATGGGCCAAAAAGCCCCTATACAGGGCACTAGTTTTTTTTTTATATATGATCCTGACAGGTGAGCCCAAGGCCAAAAAGTCTTTAAACAGGGCTTTAGTGTCTTTTCTGGTTATCCTGCATTTCTCAACACCAACCCTCCCCATTTATCCGGGCTTGGGACCGGCACTGCTTTCGCAGAGGCTGGGTTAAAAATCATTCTGCCATTTGAATCGGACATAATGAAGCTGCCTTGAAATATTGATAGTTGGTGAAGTGGACGGAAGTCATCTTAGACGATATATATATATTTTTTTTTTTTTGCAGATCTGACTTCCTCTTTGGGTTGATTTGCAGCCCTGCATCTTTTCCCTGCCAGGTAAGCCCTAGGCCAAAAAGTCTATAAACAGGGCACTAGTTTTTTTCGCAGAGGCTGGGTTAAAAATCATTCTGCCATTTGAATCGGACATAATGAAGCTGCCTTGAAATATTGGCAGTTGGTGAAGCGGAGGGAAGTCATCTTAGACGATTTTTTTTTTTTTTTTTTTGCAGATTTGACTTCCTCTTTGGGTTGATTTGCAGGCCTGCACCTTTTTCCTGCCAGGTAAGCCCTAGGCCAAAAAGTCTATAAACAGGGCACTAGCTTTTTTTTATATGATTTTGACAGGTGAACCTTAGGCTAAAACGCCCCTATACAGGGCACTAGTTTTTTTTATATAATCCTGACAGGTGAGCCTTAGGCTAAAAAGCCCCTATACAGGGCACTTGTTTTGTTTTATATGATCTTGCCAGGTAAGCCCTAGGCCAAAATGTCTATAAACAGGGCACTAGTTTTTTTTATATGATCCTGACAGGTTAGCCTTAGGCCAAAAAGCCCCTATACAGGGCACTAGTTTTTTTTTATATGATCCTGACAGGTGAGCCTTAGGCTAAAAAGCCCCTATACAAGGCACTAGTTTTTTTTATATGATCCTGACAGGCGAGCCCTAGGCTAAAAAGCTCCTACACAGGGCACTAGTTTTTTTATATGATCCTGACAGGTGGGCCATGGGCCAAAAAGCCCCTATACAGGGCACTATTTTTTTCTTTATATATGATCCTGACAGGAGAGCCCTAGGCCAAAAAGTCTTTAAACAGGGCTTTAGTGTCTTTTCTGGTTATCCTGCATTTCCCAACACCAACCCTCCCCATTTATCCGGGCTTGGGACCGGCACTGCTTTCACAGAGGCTGGGTTAAAAATCATTCTGCCATTTGAATCGGACATAATGAAGCTGCCTTGAAATATTGGAAGTTGGTGAAGTGGAAGGAAGTCATCTTAGACGATATATTTTTTTTTCTTTTTTGCAGATCTGACTTCCTCTTTGGGTTGATTTGCAGCCCTGCATCTTTTCTCTGCCAGGTAAGCCCTAGGCCAAAGAGTCTATAAACAGGGCACTAGTTTTTTTCATAGAGGCTGGGTAAAAAATCATTCTGCCATTTGAATCGGACATAATGAAGCTGCCTTGAAATATTGGCAGTTGGGGAAGTGGAGGGAAGTCATCTTAGCCGATATATATATATATTTTTTTTTGCAGATCTGACTTCCTCTTTGGGTTGATTTGCAGGCCTGCACCTTTTTCCTGCCAGGTAAGCCCTAGGCCAAAAAGTCCATAAACAGGGCAATAGCTTTTTTTATATTATTTTGACAGGTGAGCCTTAGGCTAAAACGCCCCTATACAGGGCACTAGTTTTTTTTTTATATGATCCTGACAGGTGAGTCTTAGGCTAAAATGCCCCTATACAAGGCACTAGTTTTTTTTATATGATCCTGACAGGCGAGCCCTAGGCTAAAAAGCTCCTACACAGGGCACTAGTTTTTTTATATGATCCTGACAGGTGAGCCATGTGCCAAAAAGCCCCTATACAGGGCACTATCTTTTTTCTTTATATATGATCCTGACAGGAGAGCCCTAGGCCAAAAAGTCTTTAAACAAGGCTTTAGTGTCTCTTCTGGTTATCCTGCATTTCCCAACACCAACCCTCCCCATTTATCCGGGCTTGGGACCGGCACTGCTTTCACAGAGGCTGGGTTAAAAATCATTCTGCCATTTGAATCGGACATAATGAAGCTGCCTTGAAATATTGGAAGTTGGTAAAGTGGAGGGAAGTCATCTTAGACGATATATTTTTTTTTCTTTTTTGCAGATCTGACTTCCTCTTTGGGTTGATTTGCAGCCCTGCATCTTTTCCTTCACCAGGTAAGCCCTAGGCCAAAGAGTCTATAAACAGGGCACTAGTTTTTTTCGTAGAGGCTGGGTAAAAAATCATTCTGCCATTTGAATCGGACATAATGAAGCTGTCTTGAAATATTGGCAGTTGGTAAAGTGGAGGGAAGTCATCTTAGCCGATATATATTTTCTTTTTTTTTTTTGCAGATCTGACTTCCTCTTTGGGTTGATTTGCAGGCCTGCACCTTTTTCCTGCCAGGTAAGCCCTAGGCCAAAAAGTCCATAAACAGGGCAATAGCTTTTTTTATATTATTTTGACAGGTGAGCCTTAGGCTAAAACGCCCCTATACAGGGCACTAGTTTTTTTTTATATGATCCTGACAGGTGAGTCTTAGGCTAAAAAGCCCCTATACAGGGCACTTGTTTTGTTTTATATGATCTTGCCAGGTAAGCCCTAGGCCAAAAAGTCTATAAACAGGGCACTAGTTTTTTTTATATGATCCTGACAGGTTAGCCTTAGGCCAAAAAGCCCCTATACAGGGCACTAGTTTTTTTTTTATATGATCCTGACAGGTGAGTCTTAGGCTAAAAAGCCCCTATACAAGGCACTAGTCTTTTTATATGATCCTGCCTGTTGAGCCCTAGGCCAAAAAGCCCCTATACAGGGCACTAGTTTTTTTATATGATCCTGACAGGTGAGCCATGGGCCAAAAAGCCCCTATACAGGGCACTAGTTTTTTTTTTTATATATGATCCTGACAGGTGAGCCCAAGGCCAAAAAGTCTTTAAACAGGGCTTTAGTGTCTTTTCTGGTTATCCTGCATTTCTCAACACCAACCCTCCCCATTTATCCGGGCTTGGGACCGGCACTGCTTTCGCAGAGGCTGGGTTAAAGATCATTCTGCCATTTGAATCGGACATAATGAAGCTGCCTTGAAATATTGATAGTTGGTGAAGTGGACGGAAGTCATCTTAGACGATATATATATATTTTTTTTTTTTGCAGATCTGACTTCCTCTTTGGGTTGATTTGCAGCCCTGCATCTTTTCCCTGCCAGGTAAGCCCTAGGCCAAAAAGTCTATAAACAGGGCACTAGTTTTTTTCGCAGAGGCTGGGTTAAAAATCATTCTGCCATTTGAATCGGACATAATGAAGCTGCCTTGAAATATTGGCAGTTGGTGAAGTGGAGGGAAGTCATCTTAGACGATTTTTTTTTTTTTTTTTTTGCAGATCTGACTTCCTCTTTGGGTTGATTTGCAGGCCTGCACCTTTTTCCTGCCAGGTAAGCCCTAGGCCAAAAAGTCTATAAACAGGGCACTAGCTTTTTTTTATATGATTTTGACAGGTGAACCTTAGGCTAAAACGCCCCTATACAGGGCACTAGTTTTTTTTTATATAATCCTGACAGGTGAGCCTTAGGCTAAAAAGCCCCTATACAGGGCACTTGTTTTGTTTTATATGATCTTGCCAGGTAAGCCCTAGGCCAAAATGTCTATAAACAGGGCACTAGTTTTTTTTATATGATCCTGACAGGTTAGCCTTAGGCCAAAAAGCCCCTATACAGGGCACTAGTTTTTTTTTATATGATCCTGACAGGTGAGCCTTAGGCTAAAAAGCCCCTATACAAGGCACTAGTTTTTTTTATATGATCCTGACAGGCGAGCCCTAGGCTAAAAAGCTCCTATACAGGGCACTAGTTTTTTTATATGATCCTGACAGGTGAGCCATGGGCCAAAAAGCCCCTATACAGGGCACTAGTTTTTTTTCTTTATATATGATCCTGACAGGAGAGCCCTAGGCCAAAAAGTCTTTAAACAGGGCTTTAGTGTCTTTTCTGGTTATCCTGCATTTCCCAACACCAACCCTCCCCATTTATCCGGGCTTGGGACCGGCACTGCTTTCGCAGAGGCTGGGTTAAAAATCATTCTGCCATTTGAATCGGACATAATGAAGCTGCCTTGAAATATTGGAAGTTGGTGAAGTGGAGGGAAGTCATCTTAGACGATATATTTTTTTTTCTTTTTTGCAGATCTGACTTCCTCTTTGGGTTGATTTGCAGCCCTGCATCTTTTCCCTGCCAGGTAAGCCCTAGGCCAAAGATTCTATAAACAGGGCACTAGTTTTTTTCGTAGAGGCTGGGTAAAAAATCATTCTGCCATTTGAATCGGACATAATGAAGCTGCCTTGAAATATTGGCAGTTGGTGAAGTGGAGGGAAGTCATCTTAGCCGATATATATATATTTTTTTTTGCAGATCTGACTTCCTCTTTGGGTTGATTTGCAGGCCTGCACCTTTTTCCTGCCAGGTAAGCCCTAGGCCAAAAAGTCCATAAACAGGGCAATAGCTTTTTTTATATTATTTTGACAGGTGAGCCTTAGGCTAAAACGCCCCTATACAGGGCACTAGTTTTTTTTATATGATCCTGACAGGTGAGTCTTAGGCTAAAAAGCCCCTATACAGGGCACTTGTTTTGTTTTATATGATCTTGCCAGGTAAGCCGTAGGCCAAAAAGTCTATAAACAGGGCAGTAGTTTTTTTTTATATGATCCTGACAGGTTAGCCTTAGGCCAAAAAGCCCCTATACAGGGCACTAGTTTTTTTTTTATATGATCCTGACAGGTGAGTCTTAGGCTAAAAAGCCCCTATACAAGGCACTAGTTTTTTTTATATGATCCTGACAGGTGAGCCCTAGGCCAAAAATCTCCTATACAGGGCGCTAGTTGTTTTATATGATCCTGACAGGTGAGCCATGAGCCAAAAAGCCCATATACAGGGCACTAGTTTTTTTTTATATATGATCCTGACAGGTGAGCCCAAGGCCAAAAAGTCTTTAAACAGGGCTTTAGTGTCTTTTCTGGTTATCCTGCATTTCCCAACACCAACCCTCCCCATTTATCCGGGCTTGGGACCGGCACTGCTTTCGCAGAGGCTGGGTTAAAAATCATTCTGCCATTTGAATCGGACATAATGAAGCTGCCTTGAAATATTGGAAGTTGGTAAAGTGGAGGGAAGTCATCTTAGACGATATATTTTTTTTTCTTTTTTGCAGATCTGACTTCCTCTTTGGGTTGATTTGCAGCCCTGCATCTTTTCCTTCACCAGGTAAGCCCTAGGCCAAAGAGTCTATAAACAGGGCACTAGTTTTTTTCGTAGAGGCTGGGTAAATAATCATTCTGCCATTTGAATCGGACATAATGAAGCTGTCTTGAAATATTGGCAGTTGGTAAAGTGGAGGGAAGTCATCTTAGCCGATATATATTTTCTTTTTTTTTTTTGCAGATCTGACTTCCTCTTTGGGTTGATTTGCAGGCCTGCACCTTTTTCCTGCCAGGTAAGCCCTAGGCCAAAAAGTCCATAAACAGGGCAATAGCTTTTTTTATATTATTTTGACAGGTGAGCCTTAGGCTAAAACGCCCCTATACAGGGCACTAGTTTTTTTTTATATGATCCTGACAGGTGAGTCTTAGGCTAAAAAGCCCCTATACAGGGCACTTGTTTTGTTTTATATGATCTTGCCAGGTAAGCCGTAGGCCAAAAAGTCTATAAACAGGGCAGTAGTTTTTTTTTATATGATCCTGACATGTTAGCCTTAGGCCAAAAAGCCCCTATACAGGGCACTAGTTTTTTTTTATATGATCCTGACAGGTGAGTCTTAGGCTAAAAAGCCCCTATACAGGGCACTTGTTTTGTTTTATATGATCTTGCCAGGTAAGCCGTAGGCCAAAAAGTCTATAAACAGGGCAGTAGTTTTTTTTATATGATCCTGACAGGTTAGCCTTAGGCCAAAAAGCCCCTATACAGGGCACTAGTTTTTTTTTTATATGATCCTGACAGGTGAGTCTTAGGCTAAAAAGCCCCTATACAAGGCACTAGTTTTTTTTATATGATCCTGCCTGTTGAGCCCTAGGCCAAAAAGCCCCTATACAGGGCACTAGTTTTTTATATGATCCTGACAGGTGAGCCATGGGCCAAAAAGCCCCTATACAGGGCACTAGTTTTTTTTTTTATATATGATCCTGACAGGTGAGCCCAAGGCCAAAAAGTCTTTAAACAGGGCTTTAGTGTCTTTTCTGGTTATCCTGCATTTCTCAACACCAACCCTCCCCATTTATCCGGGCTTGGGACCGGCACTGCTTTCGCAGAGGCTGGGTTAAAAATCATTCTGCCATTTGAATCGGACATAATGAAGCTGCCTTGAAATATTGATAGTTGGTGAAGTGGACGGAAGTCATCTTAGACGATATATATATATTTTTTTTTTTTGCAGATCTGACTTCCTCTTTGGGTTGATTTGCAGCCCTGCATCTTATTCCTGCCAGGTAAGCCCTAGGCCAAAAAGTCTATAAACAGGGCACTAGTTTTTTTCGCAGAGGCTGGGTTAAAAATCATTCTGCCATTTGAATCGGACATAATGAAGCTGCCTTGAAATATTGGCAGTTGGTGAAGTGGAGGGAAGTCATCTTAGACGATTTTTTTTTTTTTTTGCAGATCTGACTTCCTCTTTGGGTTGATTTGCAGGCCTGCACCTTTTTCCTGCCAGGTAAGCCCTAGGCCAAAAAGTCTATAAACAGGGCACTAGCTATTTTTTATATGATTTTGACAGGTGAACCTTAGGCTAAAACGCCCCTATACAGGGCACTAGTTTTTTGTATATAATCCTGACAGGTGAGCCTTAGGCTAAAAAGCCCCTATACAGGGCACTTGTTTTGTTTTATATGATCTTGCCAGGTAAGCCCTAGGCCAAAATGTCTATAAACAGGGCACTAGTTTTTTTTATATGATCCTGACAGGTTAGCCTTAGGCCAAAAAGCCCCTATACAGGGCACTAGTTTTTTTTATATGATCCTGACAGGTGAGCCTTAGGCTAAAAAGCCCCTATACAAGGCACTAGTTTTTTTTATATGATCCTGACAGGCGAGCCCTAGGCTAAAAAGCTCCTATACAGGGCACTAGTTTTTTTATATGATCCTGACAGGTGAGCCATGTGCCAAAAAGCCCCTATACAGGGCACTAGTTTTTTTTCTTTATATATGATCCTGACAGGAGAGCCCTAGGCCAAAAAGTCTTTAAACAGGGCTTTAGTGTCTTTTCTGGTTATCCTGCATTTCCCAACACCAACCCTCCCCATTTATCCGGGCTTGGGACCGGCACTGCTTTCGCAGAGGCTGGGTTAAAAATCATTCTGCCATTTGAATCGGACATAATGAAGCTGCCTTGAAATATTGGAAGTTGGTGAAGTGGAGGGAAGTCATCTTAGACGATATATTTTTTTTTCTTTTTTGCAGATCTGACTTCCTCTTTGGGTTGATTTGCAGCCCTGCATCTTTTCCCTGCCAGGTAAGCCCTAGGCCAAAGAGTCTATAAACAGGGCACTAGTTTTTTTCGTAGAGGCTGGGTAAAAAATCATTCTGCCATTTGAATCGGACATAATGAAGCTGCCTTGAAATATTGGCAGTTGGTGAAGTGGAGGGAAGTCATCTTAGCCGATATATATATATTTTTTTTTGCAGATCTGACTTCCTCTTTGGGTTGATTTGCAGGCCTGCACCTTTTTCCTGCCAGGTAAGCCCTAGGCCAAAAAGTCCATAAACAGGGCAATAGCTTTTTTTATATTATTTTGACAGGTGAGCCTTAGGCTAAAACGCCCCTATACAGGGCACTAGTTTTTTTTTATATGATCCTGACAGGTGAGTCTTAGGCTAAAAAGCCCCTATACAGGGCACTTGTTTTGTTTTATATGATCTTGCCAGGTAAGCCGTAGGCCAAAAAGTCTATAAACAGGGCAGTAGTTTTTTTTTATATGATCCTGACAGGTTAGCCTTAGGCCAAAAAGCCCCTATACAGGGCACTAGTTTTTTTTTTATATGATCCTGACAGGTGAGTCTTAGGCTAAAAAGCCCCTATACAAGGCACTAGTTTTTTTTATATGATCCTGACAGGTGAGCCCTAGGCCAAAAATCTCCTATACAGGGCGCTAGTTGTTTTATATGATCCTGACAGGTGAGCCATGGGCCAAAAAGCCCATATACAGGGCACTAGTTTTTTTTTATATATGATCCTGACAGGTGAGCCCAAGGCCAAAAAGTCTTTAAACAGGGCTTTAGTGTCTTTTCTGGTTATCCTGCATTTCCCAACACCAACCCTCCCCATTTATCCGGGCTTGGGACCGGCACTGCTTTCGCAGAGGCTGGGTTAAAAATCATTCTGCCATTTGAATCGGACATAATGAAGCTGCCTTGAAATATTGGCAGTTGGTGAAGTGGACGTAAGTCATCTTAGACGATATTTTTTTTTCTTTTTTTGCAGATCTGACTTCCTCTTTGGGTTGATTTGCAGCCCTGCATCTTTTCCCTGCCAGGTGAGCCCTAGGCCAAAAAGTCTATAAACATGGCAATAGTTTTTTTAATATGATCCTGACAGGTGAGCCTTAAGCTAAAGAGCCCCTATACAGGGCACTAGATTTTTTTATATGATCCTGCCAGGTAAGCCCTAGGCCAAAAATTTATAAATTGGGCACTAGTTTTTTTTTATATGATCCTGACAGGTGAGCCTTAGGCCAAAAAGCCCCTATACTGGGCTCTAGTTTTTTTTATATGATCCTGACAGGTGAGCCTTAGGCTAAAAAGCCCCTATACAGGGCACTAGTTTTTTTATATGATCCTGACAGGTGAGCCCTAGGCCAAAAACCCCTATACAGGGCACTAGTTTTTTTTATATGATCCTGACAGGTGAGCCATGGGCCATAAAGCCCATATACAGGGCACTAGTTTTTTTATATATGATCCTGACAGGTGAGCCCTAGGCCAAAAAGTCTTTAAACAGGGCTTTAGTGTCTTTTCATGTTATCCTGACAAGCAAGCCCTAGACCAAAAAGCCTTGAATGCAATGTACAGGGCTCTTCTTATTTTTGCTTGTTGCTATTTTTATTGTTGTTTGTTGATTTTATTTTTGTCCCTCCCCTCCTTCTCCCCCTCCTTCAATCCTCACTCAGACAGGAAGGCAGTAAAACTGGACCCCTTTCGCAGGATACAAGAGTGCCGACTCCGTATTATACAAGAGTTCCTCTCCCTTTCGTAACATACTTCAGAACGCATTCGTATTATACAAGATTTCCGCCACCTTTCGTAACTTACGCAAGAAACGACGTTTCTTCGTAATAATACAAGACGTTGGTCCTCTTTCGTAATATACGAGAGATCTTCAGTATTAATACAAGAGATCGGTTCCCTTTCGTAATATACGAGAAGCCTTTCCTCTTTCGTAAATGCTCAGGGGTCTACTCTCCTTCCTGTCCCTTTCCGCCTCCTTCTTCCGTTATCCTTCACGTGTCTATATCCTCATTCTCATGCCAGCATGCTAGCCTCCAAGATCTCGATCAACCCGAGTTCCATCGTGGCAAGATACAATCCTCGCAGAGAATGTTCTCAACCAGATGTACGTCGGGTCAGTCGTGGCCATATCGTTAACAACCAACTGAAGAATATTACGACGCACATATAACCATAGACTAACACATAAGTTAAATCTAGGCTATCCAACAGTGCACCAAGATATTCATTCAGTACCGGTGGGTACAATCTTCCGATCACCCGAGTACGGAAGTACTCGAGTAACCTCTTGTACCAACGTTCCAATATGGTGGAGACCGAAAGAGCAGAGTTGACAGTCTTTACAACGATGGGTCGAGCAAATATCCAATAAAGACACTTCTCTCCCAGCGTGTAATTCCCTTCTTCCTCCGCTCTTCCGCGGTAGCAGCAGGTGACATAGAGAAGAAGGAATATTATTCCTGGCAAAACTAAATGATAGAACGTCGGTTCCATCCAATCCAATGCCTCGGGTTCCGGGAGAGTCATCTCAGGAATCCTCGAGTCCATCCAAGGTCCCAAAACCGGAAGGTTTCGGAGAGCCAAGGCGTACTCGGAAGTCCTAAGAGCGACTTCCCGGATCCGGTCGTATTTCCAACGAGCTTCCAGGTAGTTGCTAACATGCGACGGGATGTAAGCAGTCCACCATGAGCTCGCCTGCAACCCCTTCTCTGGATCCACGAAGAGTGAGTCCAAATCCGGAGGTTGTGGAAGACGATTCCTCACCAGAGGCATCATTCGCAGAATCTTCACAACAGCGTTATCTTCAACGTGTTGTACTTCTTCTGCCAGTTCAGCCAGGAAATTCTCGGTCGCAACAAAAGTGTTGCAAAAAGTTTCATATCGCTGAGTCCAGAAATACCCGCCAAAAATGGCGGAAAAAACTACAGCATATGCAAAAGCTTCGGACACCTTCATGATCTCGGAAGTATATCGATATCTGGCTGTCGAAGACAAGTTAGAACTCCCCATATCCAAGTTGCCCAATCTCGTCTTCACTCTCTCTCTCTCTCTCTCTCTCTCTCTCTCTCTCTCTCTCTCTCTCTCCTCTCTCTCTCTCTCTCTCTCTCTCTCTCTCTCTCTCTCTCCTCTCTCTCTCCTCTCTCTCTCTCTCTCTCTCTCCCCTTTGGTTTTCCCGCCTTTTTTGATCTATTTATATATTTTGATGACCGATAAAAAAACAACATTCGCCATTTTGTTCTGTATGTGCTTTTAAGTGTGTCTGTATAATTATATACGTATGTATGTAAAAGTGTATACGTAAGTATATATGCAAAAGTGGAAAAAGAAAAATAATTGTGAAAACGTGCTTAACATGTTTGCACGTACATATGTACGTAAACAATATGCACGCACACATGTAGTTTGAAGGAAGGATGTGATAAATGTTATTAAAGAGAATGTATGTATTTATGCATTTGTATGTAAGCACTCGTATGTATGCATGCTTATATGTATGTATGCATGTATGTGTATATGTACGTCTGTATGTATGTATGTATGTATATATGTACGTCTGTATATATGTATGTCTCTGTCTGTCTGTATGTATGTATGTCTCTGTCTGTCTGTATGCATGTATGCATGCATGTATGTATGTATGTACGTACGTACGTGAAAGTATGCGAAAAAGGAAAAAGAAAGAACTGAAAATATGTAAAATCATGTTTGTGCGTACGTACATTTCTGGGGTTTTCGTGATAATAATAACGATACTATTTTCTATCTATCTATCTGTCTATCTATCTATCTTTCTATCTATCTATATATCTAACCATCTATCTATCTATCTATCCATCTATCTATCTATCTATCTATCTATCTATCTATCTAACATTCCCAACAGAAACGGTAAATAAAAAAATATTAAAGTGTATTATAAAGGAATTATGAATAGTGACTTACAAGAAAGAAAGAAAGAAAACCAAAAACAATGAGAAGATATGATTAGACGAGGAGTAAAAAGCACTAGTCCGGAGAAGTGGGTTGAGTTCCATCAATACATTATAAAAAAAAGAAAAAAAAGATGAAAGATCTTATTATAAGAAACAAGCCCACATCTAGCGAGAACCTCATCCAGCAAAGTCATGTGATCTACCAATATACCTGCTCCCTTGAAGACCACAGTCCTCAATCGTCTTAGATTTAGGTATCGTCCACATTAGCTCCGGACCTCCCAGCTAATGTGGACGATACATGATACTATGATTGACTCCATATGACAACAACTAAATTGACAAAAGATTAACTTATCACTTACAGGAAGGCGCTCACCAAAAATCATATGCTGGAAAAACACCAGACCTCCATCACACGCAAAATGTTGGGGGGAAACTGCGAAGATACTACAAACAGAAAAGCATCTTCGACGTCTGCAAATTCTGGAAACTCTCTAGATACATAAGTTAGTTCCTTCTATGAATGTGCAAACGCCAGATTGTATTACTCTACCAACTCTGCAAGGTAAAAAAAAAAAAAAAAAAAAAAAAAAACAGGGGGGACAGAGATAAGGATGCTTGGAGTCCATCCTCCAACAACTCTGGAAACTTCGCAGAGATACTGAATCTTTCTGGTGAAAAATAACTACATTTGAATGTTATATATATCATACATAACTTCCATCCAGTACCAACTAGATAAAAAAGTAAGAAGCCGAGGATGGACCCAAAGATAAATTGGTGGACATTGAAAGATGCAGAGTTGAGAGCTATGTTTAAGAGAAGAGTGTTGGAAGCGATAAGGTTGCATGAGGATGCACAAGAATGGTGGACAGAGAATAGTAAAGTGATTTTGAGGGTTGGTGAGGAGGTACTTGGAAAGTCATCAGGAAGGAAACCCCCAAATGATAAAGGGTCATGGTGGTGGAATGAGGAAGTGCAAGAATGGGTGAAGAACAAGAAAGAAGCTAAGCAAAAGGCAGATTTATAAGGCCTGGAGCAGGATAAAGAAGAGTACAAGCAGGCATAGAAGAAGGCAAGGAGAGCAGTAGCAAAAACAAAGGCAGAGACATTGAATGAAGTCTATGAAGAGCTGGAAACACCAGAAGGAGAGAAGAAAATATTGCGAATTGCCAAGGCCCGAGATGCTACATCCAAGGACGTGACCCAAGTAAGACAAATAAAGGATAACCATGGAGTAGTTCTAGCAGAAGAGGATGAAATAAAAAGCAGATGGGAAACTTATTTTGAAGGATTACTAAATGAAGTATTTGAAGATGGACTTCCAAATGAAGCAGTTACAACAACAGTGGCTAGAAGAGAGGTAGAGCGGGCAGTAAGGAATATGAAAAATGGATAGGCAGCAGGACCTGATAAGATGCCAGTGGAGGTATGGAAGGGTCTTGGAGAGGTAATAATAATAATAATAATACCTTTATTTCCAAAGTACATTGGGTATTCAAATAAGATACATATATATTCCAGATAGACATCTGTGGTGTACTATATAGACATACTAAAACAAACAAATCATAAAGATGAGTGTACCATTAAAAATTACAAGTAAAATCTTCCTTTAAGAGTAACTTCTTAAGATTATATTTAAAAGTATACACTGAACCAGCATTTTTTAGTTCTCTGGGAAGCTGATTATATAAATGAGGTCCACGAATGTTTATATCTCTTGAGCCAATATCAGTTTTAGACCTTCGTACTAATAAATCTTCCCCTTGACGGGTAGTTAACCCGGTAACTGAGCTTACTGTAGAAAAATTATACAAGCAATCAGGAAGATTGTTTCTTAGTATATTAAAAACAAAGGTACATATATCAAAAACATATTTATCTCTAATCTTTATCCATTCTAGGTCTTTTAAAACAGGAGAGATGTGCTCGTATTTTCTTACATTGCCAACAGCCACTCGTGCTGCAAAGTTTTGTAACTTTTGTATTCTTTGTAATTGAGTCTTATTTGTACATCCCCAAACTTTGAGACAGTAATTAATTAAACTCATAGCTAAGGACTGGACAATTATTATACGAGTTGATGTTTCAAATGAGTCTTTTACCCTATTTAGATATATTAGAGTACCCATTACTTTTTTATAAATTTCATCTATATGCATTTCAAAATTCATGTAACGGTCAAAATAGACACCTAGGTTCTTTACCGAGTTCATTGGCTTAATGATATTACCGTTAAAATTTATATGAAGATTGTCATCAACTTCTGATAATAATTGTCTGGATCCGATAAGAATAGATTGGGTTTTAGTTTCATTAAGTAACAGACCATTTTTTAGAAAATAACGTTTAGCCATATACAAAATTTCTTCTGCTCTACGAATAATATTTTCTAAATCATTAATTTCTCCTTCAATTAAGATTTGAGTATCGTCAGCATATTGAATGACATAACAGTTAGGTAAATATTTTACTAGATCGTTTACATATATTAGAAAAAGTATAGGTCCTAGGATCGATCCCTGATGGACCCCAAACAATACCTTCTTGCGACTTGGGCATAGATATCTTGTGGGATTTAATGCAAAAGATATTTAGTCAGGAAAAGATGCCAGAGGAGTGGAGAGGAAGCTTAATCATCCCAATCTATAAAGGGAAGGGAGACATTCAGGAGTGTGGAAACTATAGAGGTATAAAGTTGTTAAGTTATACTATGAAGATATGGAAGAAGATCATAGAGAGGAGACTCAGAGAGGAAACGACAATTGGGGATGAACAGTTTGGCTTCATGCATGGAAGAGGGACAGTGGATGCCATATTTGCCTTGAGACAAATAATGGAAAAGCATTGGGAGAAATAGAAAGGACTGCATATGGTCTTTATTGACCTGGAAAAGGCATATGATCGAGTACCACGTCAAGAGGTGTGGAGGTGTATTAGAGAAAAGGGAGTCCCCTAGAAATATGTAAGAATCATCCAAGATATGTATGAGAGGGCAGAGGCAAATGTTAAGAGCAGTGTGGGCTTGACGAAAAGTCTCTCAGTAAATGTTGGTCTGCATCAAGGGTCTGCTTTGAGTCCATATCTATTTGATCTGGTCTTGGATGTAGTAACCCAGGGTATTAGAGATCAGTCACCATGGTGTATGCTCTTTGCAGATGACACTGTACTGTGTAGCAACAGATGAGAGGTAGTGGAGGAGAAGCTTGAGGAGTGGAGAAGAGTGATGGAGGATAGAGGACTGAGAATCAGTAGGAAGAAGACAGAGTACTTGAGGTTGAGAGATGATGAGGATGGGGAAGTCAATTTACAGGGAGAGATGTTGAAAAGAGTAGAAAAGTTCAAGTATTTGGGATCAACAGTAGCAGAGGATGGTGACCTAGAGTCAGAAATAACCCACAGAAGATAAGCGGGATGGAAGAACTGGAAGAAAGTGTCTGGGGTGCTGTGCGACAGGAGAATAGGGATTAAGTTGAGGGGTAAAGTGCATAAGACAGTTGTGAGACCTGCGATGATGTATGGAGCAAAGACATGGGCAATAGAGAAGACACAAGAGAAAAAACTGGATGTGGCAGAGATGATAATGTTGAGATGGATGTGTGGGGTGACAAGAAGCAATAAGATCAGAAACGAGGTAATTAGAGGTACCTCAAAAGTTAGAGAAATATCAGATAAGATACAAGAAAATAGACTAAGATGGTATGGTCATGTCGTTAGGAGGGATGAACAGTATGTTGGGAGGAGGGTGATGAAAATGGATATACAGGGTAGGAGAGGGAGGGGGAGACCAAAGCGTAGGTAGATGGATTGCATCAATGACGACCTGAGGTCTAAAAGTTTGTTGGATGATGAGGTATGGGACAGGAACATATGGAGAACACTGACCAGAAACATCGACCCCACATAGAAGTGGGAAAGGATGTAGACGAAGAAGAAGAAGAAGAGTGTACGAAGCTGAACGAAACGTTATGATATCATTTAAATTTTCCGACTTATTGCATAGTCTCAACAATAATGAAAAAGTGATTGTAAGAACTTTGGAAAAGTTATACAAGAAAATTGCAAATGCAAAATCAGCGGTCTTATATATATATATATATATATATATATATATATATATATATATATATATATATATATATATATATATATATATATATATATATATATATATATAGATAGATAGATAGATAGATAGATAGATAGATAGATAGATAGATAGATAGATAGATAGATAGATATTTATAATTTCACCCTTAAAGGAAAGGAAAATTCATGAACAAAAAGTCCTCAAATAATAACGTAAAAATGCTTTGTATTTTCCGCTCTTATCAGTCATTTCTTAATAACGCGTAAATTAAATGTTGTAATACTTTTTTTTAATTAATTGTTTTATTTTGTTACTGTATATACGCATCGAGGCCCATGGCGTAAATTACACCTTTATTTTGCGTAGTATTAGGAGTGCTCAGGGTTGTCCTTTTACAAATAGTCTGTCCTTTTACAGCCTCGTTTGTCCTTTTTACTATATACTTTGTCCTTTTTTATGCCCAAACGTCTGGCAACCCTGGTGGCAACTGCAAGCGCCTCCGCTCGGAAATGACTTACGTATGGCTTCATTGCATCATAAGTGAACGCAAATTATGGCGAGTTAATATTGCAGAATTTATCATAATCCGTCTATTCATCTCTATTTTAACATGTTAATGATCAATTTTAGGCTTTTTATTTTTATTTTAACACGATTTTTATTCGAAATATGGATGGTTGTTGTGGTAAATAAGCGATGAAATGACATAAAATTTTTAAGGCTATGTTTCACTACATGCCGTTGAGATTGTTTACTGAAAAATTATTTTGCCTTGAAATGATTATTTTACCACAATTTTTGTTAAATTATTATAGATATAAGATAATTCTTTTATGATTATTGTAATTTAACCATTATTTTCCTTATGGGATGTTAATGGTCAAAGTAACGGATTTAATCTCCCATTATTTTGGCCTTAGTCGCCTCCATTGCCTAATGTCGGTACGAGTTTTTATTTATATTAAATGAGTTAATGAAGAATTTGGACCTGAAATATTTATAGGTCATAATTCTTCAGCTGGGTAAAGTTGAGGTCCGCAATCATCAGTTGATCGAGATTGATAAAATCAGGTCCCAATTCTCCAGGAGTTCCAAAATATAACACTTTGCTACTTTTAAGACAGCTAATTTGGTACATATTTTTTACATTCTCACCCTCATTTAGAATTAAATTTTGCTATAATTTAAGTTGGGTTATATTTGGTTAGGTGAAGTCAGTTCAACCCAAGTTAAATTAGATATTTGTTGATGTATTTTTTTTATTTTTTTTCACTCGTTCAATTATCTATTTCTGTCGTGATTTTAATCGAAATATTAATTTATTTTTAAATTAATTAAAATCTTTGATTATTTCTCTCATAATATTGGCTTCGTGTCTGAAAAGAAAGTTTATTCCTAGTAGTAACAACAATTTTGCTCAAATGCATATGCATAAGTGCCAAATCTAATGACATCCTCCTCCTGAGGGGGGGGGCAAGGATACATCCTTCGTGTTCCCCAGCGTGTCGTAAAAGTACTCAGTGGAGTGGAGTGAAGGGACTTGGAATCCTCTCTCTCTCTCTCTCTCTCTCTCTCCTCTCTCTCTCTCTCTCTCCCCCCCCCCCAGTAAGCTAAAGTATGAAGTCCTGTAACATTTTTTTTTTTTTGCATTATTATAACATTTAACTATCTGTTGTGGTAGGTTATTGTGGCCACCGCGGCCGGCTGGTAGTTCACGCAACTTTGATTTGTTGGGTTGCTGGTGCGAGACATGCAACTATGTGATGTTAGAAAGGGCATTCACTTGGGGTAATGGTCATATTCATACATAAGCAATGTCCTTTGAAAATGAGGCACCGCCCTAGCCCTTATTGAAATAGTGAATCTGTGACGTAAAACCATATCATCATCTGTTTTTGTAGGTAAATATTGTATTTTACCGGTTTTGATATTTTTCAATATATATTTATGCTAGTACAGAGAATAACTTACCTACAGATATGTATTTTTCAAATTACAGTATATAAATATGTAATTATGATAATGGTGATATTTTACCTTCACCCCCCCTCGTTAGGTTAAAAGAATAGCATATGTCATATGTGGTTAGGTTAGGTTAGTTCAACCCAATCAACAAGCAACTTGATAATTCTACTTCTTGTTTTTGTTTGTTAATTTTGTAGAATTTGTTTTCCTCTGCTTTTTCACGGACTATTTTATTTGTTGCATATCAATTGTAGACATTCATTTCTGGTTTTAACATGATTTTTATTCAAAATATCTACTGATGTTTAATTTCAGTCTTTGGGGTGTGAAAGTAAACATTTATCGTAGTTACTGAAAAATGTGAATAATTATCATATACAGTATAGTAATAATTCATGCACTTTTTAAAGATTATAAATACTGGTACGATAAGAATAATATTGCTAAAATTTATCCTTCTACAGAAGGTGTAACTCCCCTTCTGACATTGGACTAAAGATTGGCTCCAAAAACCCTAATAACTGAAGAAATGTAGCATAGCATCTTTGCCCACTGCGGCTGTGTGATAACGTTCACGATTTTGATTCGTCAGGTCGTGGGTTTGAGGCCCGCCACAGTCTGAGGTTAGAGAGGGAATTCACGCTGGGTAACAAGCGCATTTGCCAAAAGCAAGATCCTTTGCAAGAAGACATCATCCTAGTCCTTTATATGACAGAGAATCTGTGAAGTAAAACCAATGTATAATTCCTTTAAGGCTCTTAACCTTGTGTAATTTCCTTCCTCTAGTTACGGTTCTTTTCCTATGCCTATATCAACACCGAATATTCTTGGATACTCGTTACACGTCTCTTATTATCTCTTCACATCTGACATATCACAACACTCCCCATCTCTGTTTCTCTTAACATTTTCTTTTCTTCGTGCCCAGGCCCGATGAAGGAAGAGTTTTTTATTTATTTTTTCCCATCCTGGTGTCACAGTCATAAAGAAAGTACTGTATACCATACAAGATAACATTAGGCTCTCTTGATCGAGTGTTTTCTTGAATATAGGCTTATGGGCCATAAAATTTTACTGCTTCACCCCTAATGAGCAAAATGAGATTACTAATATTTAAAAATATCTAAAAACTGGAAAGATATAGTTTCACTTTTCAACTTTTGTTGAGTGGGGTATGAACTGACCCAGCTAACCTACCCAAATAATACATTTTGGGGGAATTTTGTCTTAGAATTATGAAATATTATGTGGCACCGTGACTGGGTGACAGTTTGACATGAGACAGTGATTTGTCAGGTTGTCTGTTGAAGACCTGCTACTGTCTGAGATGAAAGAAGGCATTCACCGAGGGTAATGGTCAGACTTGCCAAAACCAAAGTCCTTTAAAAAGGCATCATCCTATCCCTTAATTGAAAGGAGAGTCCATGATGTATGACCAGATCAGCTATGACACAGTGTATGTTGTTTTTTTCCTATATAGGACTTATTATGTCTATGTAAAACGTTAACTCGCCAAGAATATTATGAGCAGTACTGGCAAAGTAGTGAATGGTTGACAAAAACCATGCAGATCAACTGGCAGTAGAAATGGGATTTAGAGTAGGGAGGTTGAGTTGTGGATAAGTCAACAAAATGTGTCAAGCATTTTTATTAGCATAGTCTCAACATTTTCAACCTAACCTTACCTATGTAGAGTACTTTGTGTCTAATGTGAATGTTTTATAGTTTAGGTATGGTGGGTTTGCAAAATTTTTGACTATACACATTGTTGTGTATTTTGGAATCTTGTTCATACTCTGACCTAAATATTAATTATTATCCATCCTTTTCTGATTGGTGTTTTATTTTTTTCCAGAGAACAGCATTTAGAAGAATTAGGGTTGTGCGCGATGTTTAAAGTTGTGTGCGATGCTTAAATCTTGAACTTGTTTCTCTAGCCACAGTTGTTACCACACTGATAGCTGCGAGTGTGATGGGGTGTGCTTTTATTGGGTAAAAATTATAAAAGCACATCTTACATATAAAATTTGAGTGCCGTGCAAGGGGTCCTCGACTTATGTCAGAGTTCTGTACTTGAAATGTGATGTAATCCAAATTTCAGTGTAAGCCGGAACACACTTAAATAAGCACCTATGCTAATATAGGAGTAATGTTTTTCTCTTTTCAATGCATTTCACTATCTGTAGTATCAACTTCCTTGGTGATGGCTTTCCTTTTCTTTGAAACATTACCATCTGGAGAATCTTCTTTATGCTTGGGAGACATAGTACAGTCAAAGAATTATCAAAAGAGAAAAAAATAATTTATGGGTTATGCGTTGTAACCAAGAAACATCATAACTTGAGGACATCGTAAACCAAGGACCCCGTATATAATTTTATACCAAGACTAGGAAGTTGCAATTTAGTACCTTGAACAGTAATATTAATCTATATATTTTGCTGGTAACTGTACCACATTTCTTATGGGAAATTGTTAGTAATTATTTCTGTGAATATTCTTCCAGCCTGTTTTTGTGTTGTTGCTGTTTATTATTGTCTTCTTTCTGCCATGTCCTTCAGCTGGTACTTTTTTTTTAATGTCCTTTTAGTGCCTAGGCCCAAGGAGGGCAGTTTTCTTTGTTCCTGTGTCACAATCATTAAAAAGCTAAAAATGATAGACTCCCGGTTTGAATCCCTCCTAGGTAACTGAACTGGTTGCTGTGGCATGGCAGTAAAGCACACGACTTTGATTCGTCTTGGTGTTGGTTTGAGGCCTGCCACAGTCTGAGGTTAGAAAGGGCATTCACTCAGAGTACTGATTGCACTTACCAAAACCAAAGTCCTTCAAAAGAAGGCACAGTCCTAGCCCTTCATAGAAAAGGGATCTCTGACTTGAAGCCAGTTTATTACCATACTGTCATAGAACTGCAGTTCTGCACATTGAGTGAAATGTTAATACTGTACCAGGTTAAGATGCATGGTATAATTCAGCGTTCATTTTGAGGAAGTTGCAAGTTTTGATAGGAGTTAGCAGTAGTTTGGAAAAATTAAAGAAATTTTAGAGGACCAGCAGTATCCTAACAGGATAGTCTGTTGTTATTAATACAGACCAGAAAATGGTATTTGTAACATTGAAATGAGATCTCAACAATATTATTTATTGGTTCTTTAAAATCGAAAAGTTCTGCCTATTGGAATTGCCTTTTTTTTTTCTCTTAGATCACATACAGAAAAGAAAATAGCTGTTTATGTAACTATGGTGATGTTTAATGAAAACACAATACCTGAAACAACTGAGATTCTTTAATTATAATAATAACATACTAAGAACTTATATTGTTCTTTACCACTTAGTTTTCCCTTTCACTTGAAGAATGTCGCATTACTGAGGGAGTCAGACTTACCATCATTTGAAGCTTGAAGGAAGAGGTGAGGGAGGATATGGCCACGTTTTTTTTAAGTAACGCATGGTTTTGACAGAGTGGATAGAGAGTGATATTTTGATAGGGATGGCTCTAAAACTAGAGGCCATTGTTTGAAGCTTCGAAGGAAAACTTCTTTGCAGGATGTGAGGAAGTGCTTTTTTAGTGCAAGAAAAGTGGAGAATTCGCTAAATGAGGAATCTGTAAATGTTAAATCAATTTACTGTTTTAAAGATTAGATATACTAAGGATTAGTGACTAAATATGACACCGACTAGGAGACGGGGACTTACTAGCAGAGGTCGCTTTCCCGTGAACACGATTAAGTAAATAAAATGACGTAAATTAAATGAACTCTTCAAAATTTTGGCATCACTGGTTCTCCCATTTGTTTACACTTTCCAGGACCTGAGCACAGCCTTTTTGGGCTTCCTCAAGGAATTTTTTTGCTTGCTGATGGTACTTTTTCTTGGTAGCATCGTTTGTAATATTTTGTAGGTTTATGAGGACGTTGTAATACGCTCCCCACGCTCCAGCTTCCAGACAGCGAGCTCCAACCTAAAATTAGAATTACTTTCATTATTATTTCTATTACTGTACAGGACTTGTTATTATGGTGACTTCATTAGCACAGTGGTTAGAACTATCAACTAGGGAGGGGACAGACCCACAATTAAGCCCATTGCAGGACGTTAGGAAGGGGATCTGGCCTTACATCCCCAGCTCTAACATGTCTGTGTCTACCCCCCATTAAAGTGGGGATGACATGAAACGGTAAAGAACTCTGAGTACTTTTTGCTAAAGAAAAGACAAACCGCTTTTGTGAGTTTTTCTTGTACAAACAGGCAAGTTTAAGTCCCCCCAACCTTTAAAGGTACTTACGAATGTTTGCTATTTGTATGTGTTAGTATTAATCCCTATTTAAAGGGGGATGGACACACATGCTGGAGATGGGGGATTAAGGCTGGATGCCCTTCTTAATGCTACGCGATGGGCACAAACAAAGGTTTCTCTCTTTCTGAGACAAGCGCTCTAACCACTATGTTACTGCAGTTTTGCATTAAAGATGCTCACAAATGGAGTGTATATTCAGACACTCTCCAACTTCGAACGAGTTGGGTTCCAAAAGTCCGTTCTTAAGTAGAATTGTTCATAAGTTGTGCTTAGGTAAAAAAGTATTCTACAGTACAAACTTATGCAGTACTGTACAGCACTTGGATAAAGGCACTTAACTACTACATAAACATAAAGTACAGTATACAGTATTAATTAATTTTTAATACAGTAATAATACAGTACAGTACAGTAATATATACATTAATAGATGGGTAGATTTTGGGTAAGTTTTTGTTTGTAACTCGGTTGTTAGTAAGTAGGGGAGCGACTGTATATATGCTGAAGCTCCCCTACATACGAACATTCATAGATACGAACAAAATGCTACTATTATATACCCATGAATTAATGTACACTGTATATATTACTGTACTGTATTATTACATCACTATAACTGTTTAAAATTTATTAACACTGTATGTTTTATGTTTTCTTTAGTGGTTAAGTGTCTGTAACCTAAATATTGTACAGTACTGCATATTTATTTGCTGTTCAGTTCTAAACGCAACTTATATATATATATATATATATATATATATATATATATATATATATATATATATATATATATATATATATATATATATATATATATATATATATATATATATATATATATATATATATATATATCTATCTATCTATCTATCTATCTATATATATATATATATATATATATATATATATATATATATATATATATATATATATATATATATATATATATATATATATATATATATATATATATATATATATATATATATATATATATATATATATATATATATATATATATATATATATAAAATATGAGGGAGACATTACAAATATACTTCATGAGAAGCAAGTGAATATTGTAAATATTTTTTTGATTATTAAGCAAAATAGGAAACAGTGGAGTACACCTTGTTCGCTTTTTCCGCATGTTTTTTATCCGCAAAATTGTAATAACGCCTCTAAAAAGTAATGGTAAAAAAATACGAAATTCGTGAATAATGCCCATGCAAAAATATTCGAAAAAAAAATTTTCATTTTAGTAAATAATCTACTGCCTCCGAGGCACTTTTCCGCCATCCTCCTCCTTTTCTACCACTTAATGCGATCGGATATTATGAAGATAATGGAAAAAAGCATTAAGAACAAATAGCAAAAAAAATTTCGATATAATATCGTCAGGGAAATAGCGTGCGAGGGTGCATCAGCTGATACGCAAGTGACAAAATGTTTGTGGATAGAGGTTCACTCTCCCACATCCTCCTCCTCTTCTACCGCTTAATGTGATCGAATATTGTGAAGAAAATTGAAAAAAAGCATTAAGAACAAACAGCAAACAAATTTTTTATATAATATCGTCAGGGAAATAGCGTGCGAGGGTGCATCAGCTGATACAGAAGTGGCAAAACGTTTGTGGATAGAGGTTCGCTCTCCCGCATCCTCCTCCTCTTCTACCGCTTAATGCGATCGAATATTATTAAGAAAATTGAAAAAAGCATTAAAAGAACAAATGGCAAACAAATTTTCGATATAATATCGTCAGGGAAATAGCGTGCGAGGGTGCATCAGCTGATACGGAAATGGCAAAACGTTTGCTGATAGAAGTTCGTTCTCCCGCATCCTCCTCCTCTTCTGCTGCTTAATGCGATCGAATATTATGAAGAAAATTGATAAAAAAGCATTAAGAACAAACACCAAACAAACTTTCGATAAAATATCGTCAGGGAAATAGCGTGTAGAGAATATATATATTTCATTTAAGTTTCCTCGATATACGTTTTCTTTGTAACGAATTGTATAGCTTTCTTTTTCTCCCAGCTGACTTTGTTTATGTTTGGATTTTGTGCAGCATGGTCGATATGTAAAGAATATAGAATAATGTTTAGAACCAAGGAATATTAATACTATAATCTTGAAAATTAGATAAACCCCAAATAGAGTGAATAAATAAATACTTTATGAGTAAGATATTGTGCCTGAATAGTGATAAGCATCAGCTGATACAGAAGCAGCAAAATGTTTGCCGAAAGAGATTTGTTCTCCCGCATCCTCCTCCTCTTCTACCGCTTAATGCAATCAAATATTATGAAGAAAATAGAAAAAAAGCATTAACAATAAGCAGCAAAGAAACTTTCGATACAATATCGTCAGAGAAATTGCGTGCGACGGTGCATCAGCTGATATGGAGGCGGCAAAATGTTTGCATCCTCGTGCTCACCGCTACAATGCACGTCCCAGTGTAAGCCTGTTGCGCACCGCATAATAGAGTGCATTAATTTGTTTACTGTACAGTAAATCTGTATATCTTTTATACTGTACACTATTTGCATGTTAATATAAATAACTACAGGTCTTTCTGCTTTGTTACGTACTTATAAAATATGTTTTACTTATCTTATACCTTTGGTATAGTGTGTCTATTGACGGTTGTGGAATGAGCTATGCCCATTATCATTGTTTCTTATGGAAAATAACTCATTAAATTACGCAAAAATTAAAATACCCGGCACTTCTGAGAACCTATCTCCGCATTATTCTAAGAACTAGGTGTATGTATATATACTCATCTTCAGACTGCGTCTGCAGATGAGCAGTTAAATATAGTCTCTGCCTTTTTTACGCGAGGATAGGTTCTCAAAAGATCAACAAATTTTGCATAATTTAAAGAGTATATTTCTATAAGGAATAATGTTAACAGGTATGGTTATGTTCCACAAGTGTGTATAAACACACTCTGACAAAGAAATAAGCTAGTTAAACACATTTTACAAGTACATAAACAAACTGAAATACGTATGTAAGTTGTAAATAAACAAATACATTATTAAAGATATACAGATAAACACAAAAATATACAAATTTACTCACTCTATATACAGTGGGCAACAGGTATACTGGGACGTTCATGGTGGCGGTGAGCAGGTGACCTAAGCGGTAGGAGAGGGAGGAGAAGAGGATGGAGGAAGTGGGAGAGTTAACCCTTGGATGTGGTCGGGGTTCATGTACTCTCACCACGCTCATAACGGGCCAACACATGCAGTTTTATCTCAATGTTCATAGACTTTCTCACTCTTTTGGAAGCAGGAGCATTTGCATAATCTATTCCTGGTCGATTAGTGGCCATGAAAGATGAATAAAAATATAACAGAAAGCACAGCAAACACAAAGATTACCATAACAACAGTTGAAGCGAGACTAAAGCACATGGCCACATTTGCGGGAAATTGCAAACAAGACAGGCTTTTAGCCTCTAAACTGTACCGCGTTTTTTCTCGCTCGCATTATTCTTGTAATTTGAATTATATATTATTATTGAGGACACACGTTATTTCAAATTCGAGTAAAAAGAGAGGTGACAGTATTTGTAAGCACTAAAATACTTTGTTGTTCCTGTTTATTTCCTTTGTAGTCAAAATAATAATGAGATGTTACCTGCAAGTCAGACTTGCAGTTGATGTTTCCAACTGTGGCAAGTTCAGTGAGAGCTTTCCAATTCTGATTGTTGATCTTTTTCATCAGAGACAGAGGAACTTGAATGGTTTCTTCAGTCGCAGATGCCATCGCTGCCTCTCGAGCAGCCCGCTCGCTGTCAGTCCTTTGGGGTAGTTTAGTAGCTGCCTGAGAAAAATTGGTATTGGGAATTCAATTCTCATTTTGTCTTCATAAACTGACCTGTTTTTCGACATATTTAAACAATCCAATAAGTCTGTATTTGTTGTTTGCCATTTTATGTGTGTAATAATCCCCATTTATGGGAGTGGTCACAGACATGTTGGAGCTAAGGAATTAAGGCTGGATGTCCTTTCAGATGTCCCGAAGAGGGCTCGATTGCAGTTTTGTTAGTTCTCAATCGAGTTCTCTAACCACTACACTACCCATTACACTGATTATCATGTATTTGACTAAAATTTACAAAGCTTAACATCCTATATAGGAGACCAAAACTGTTCATCACAAATTTTTTTTTTTATGATTGTGACACCAGGACGGGCCAAAAAGAAAGAAAAAAAAAAACCTACCCTCATCGGGCCTGGGCACGAAGAAAACAAAGAGAAACAGAGCTGGGGAGTATTGTGACTTGTCAGATATGAAGGAATAATAAGAAACATGTAACGAATATCCACGACTATTCGGTGTTGATGTAGGCATAGAAAGAGAACCGTAACTGAAGGAAGACTTAACATCGAACTGTCCTTGTCAGTCTTATTTAAGTCTACAAGACCCTTCAGCTGTAGTATAGCAATGGTCGGTTGGTTAGGCTATTACATCTTGAAATGTGTTGAAAGTTGAAACTCACCATGAAATTGTTAAATGCGTTTGTATCTGCATCTATAGCAGGGATGAGGGATATAGCTGTGTCATACATTGGAGGAATAAGTCGTCTCATGGTGGAGTCCAGATGTTCCCACTGTCTCTTTCCATATGTTAATTGACCAACCATTGTACCTAGAGCTGCTCCCTGTAATAATAATAATGGTAATAATAATAATAATAATGGTAATAATAATAATAGTAATAATAATAATAATGATAATCATAAAACTTCCAATGCAAGTTGTTTTTTTACCAAGGAAAGAAAATTTAGGGATGGACGCATAGCTAGTGTCTGTTACTTTATCCCTATTAGTCTCTTATACACATAAAGCAACTGAAAAGTCAAAATGTTCTTAAAACTGTACTTCTTTCTATATAATTTAGTGACCAACCATTGTACCTAGAGCTGCTGCTTATAATAATAATAATAATAATAATACTCGACAAATAATGACAGTAATAAATGTTACCTTGAAGAATATACAGGGTTACCAAGACTATGCCAGTAAAACTAAGGTGGGATAATTTTGTCATACCCTGCCCATCCTCGCCTCATCTGCATTTATTTGTTTCACAGCAAGAAATGATACTTCAGAGGGACATTTGCTGGCCCCTAGTCTAAGCCATTTAGTTTGTTCATGTAATGCACAAGAAATACATTACTGTACACTTCATAGCTACATTACCATTGCAGCCACAGTAGCAGCCACTGAGCCTCCTCCAGGAGCTGGGCTACGAGCTGCTATGCTTCTGATGAACTGATCTACAGGGCTATCTGCCAGAGATTTTCCACCAGTCTTTTGTAGACAGTATTCTATGATGCGTTCCCTGTAAAGGGTAAATATTATGATATACCTTATATATATAACATAGTATGTTAGTCTCAGTTTAGGGCTTCATAGTCTTGAATTTGCAGTCATTAGTATTTAGTGCACTGGTTACATCGCTCATCTTGTGAAGTGACACCAGGTGTTTGAGCCCACCTTGGGGCTTTAGGAAGGGCATTCAACGTTAATATCCCAGTTATAACCAGTCTGTGGCCACCCCATTTGGATAGGGATTAATATTGACTCAAAACAGCAAACAAGCAATAAGTCTTGCAGTATCATACTTAGGATTGAAAGAAGATATGGTTGTTAGTCCTAATCTGTTGATAGCGAGATGAACTTTCTGATCTTCTTCCAGAATGAAGAGGTTTTCCTTTTCGATGTAATATTCAGCTGCTTGGAGTATGGCTGCTAAGGGGATGAGGCCAACTATCTCTGATCCAGTAACAGCCAAATTTAATTCCTTGGCATCTTTTTTGGCCTGTAAGAAGATTTTTAGTTAAATGCATTCAGAATATGTGAATCTCTATCTGTTGTTGTAGTTTAGCTGTAGCATTTATGTACAGTGCTATCTACTTAATGCACAAGAATAGTAAAATAGTTGTCCCTCATTATATACAGTCTTAACTAGTGTGGTTATGAATACTGTATACACTGTTGGAAAAAAAAATAAAGTTTTCTAAAATTTTACTCCAGGAAATACTCTATAGCAATAACAGTCCTGTTTTTGCATGAATTAAATTGTATTATATATTTTTAAGTACGGCACAGTAATATAGGCATAATTCAAGGTATACAGGAGGTTGGGAATAGTTTATAATGCTAAATACTATATAGACACGTAAATAAAAGGGTTTCGACTGCAGGCAATTTTTGCCTTATGCAGGAAGAGGTGGAACCAGTTGACAGCATAAGATGAAAGACAGCTATATATTACAGACAAATATTTTGTAATTTAAGTATGCACAGTCGTACCTCTTCGTAGGCTACGTGTATAGGCGTGACTTCGAAATCGGTGAGATTAACACTTATTTGGGCTATGTTTTGCTCCTCCAAATACCATCCGATGGCTTGACAACAATCAAGGCGTCCACGCTGGCCTGGTCCTCGTCCTTGTTCTCTTAAATTTAGTGCAATCCTATGAGTGAATACACAGTTTAGTATATACAGAGAAAGTTAGGTCAAATCTTGTTATAAAGATAGAACCTAAATAATTGTAGATCTTGTTGATGATCCCTGAGCTGACTGGCCTAACAATCCAGAGTTCCTAAGGAAGGCCACTGCTGATCTTGGGCTTACGCACAGAGCTAATAGGGAGTGCATGTTGTGTTGGTGGCATATGTGGTTGTGGGCATTGCAGTCTTCCATTATGATGTTATGTTTGTTGTGTAGATAGATGAGGTAATTGCCTGGGTAACCGAGCTTCTAGCAGGTTCTCGTGCCCCATGTTGGGCAAGGGTTAGTTAGGCCGGTTTGTTATCTTTTGCTGCTCCTCTTCTGAGTTGCAGCTCCGGAGGGTGGACATACAGCCGAAGACACTACCACTTCAGGTCCCTTGATAATTGTGGTTAAAATTAGAGGTAATAATTTTCTTCCAAAGCAATTCATAGGTCACAAACATTTTTGTTCAGGAATCTGTATCAATATTTACCAATTACACTATATAAGTCTCAGTTGGGCATGAGTCAGCTTATATCAGTTCTTAACCTTTTACACTACCCTCCCCTCATAGTTGGTCCTTCCCTCCACATCCCTCCCCATTGGATCTTCAACCCATCTGTATAAAAGACCCTTCCAGATGTTGAGAACCAATGACCTAAATATTCAGGGTATTGCTAGAGTATATAGATACATACAAACATGATTATACAATAGCTATATTTCCCCTTGTAAGGGTGGCCAAGTAAAATGCACACATTCACCAAGAGCTAATACTGTATACCTCAATCACTCATTTTGGCTCCTTGGGGATAATGGGTGCCACAATTCCACCCTACCACCCTGCTTGGACTAGCCACAGAGTAAACGGGGAAGGGTCTTCTGCCACAAGGCCCCAGTATATTGGCACGCTTCTTTAGTTTTCTATTTTACGAGTGTGATACCAGGATGGGCAAAGAAAGTTGCCCTGATCAGGCCCGGGCACAAAAATTAATTTAAGAAAAAGTAGCAGCTTAAGGACAAGGCTGGTGTAAGAGAATGATACACAATATAAAGACAGGCTGAAAGAATAGTCAGAAAAATTAAGACCTAGAAATATGCTGGGATTGGGCCCTGAGATGACGATAGATCAGTTTTTGAAGGAAGAAAGGTCATAAGAGTTAGGGAAGACATAACGAGGAAGAGAATTCCAGTTTTGCCACGAGGCCTGAGTTTTATAGGTTAAATAGGTTCAGCTACCATTATGTATGCATAGGAATGGGATAAAAGGGTACCACTAACCTGTGAGCTTGCTCTTTAGTGGCAAGCATATTGATATTGTAGGCTATTAAGAATTTCCTCACTCCTGTTACAGTGGCACCCCAATGAGGAACAAAATCGCGAGTGCCAAAATCTGGAGCCCATTCTGGTTTCTTTAACTGAAAATAAATGGTAAAATGATGACAATAATTAAGACTTGAGTGGTAGCTTCAGAAGACCATTTATAACTTATAATTATAAGTTAATGTAGTTTAATTGGGGGATGGGTGATATCCTAGAGGTCACTTGATTATTCAACCAATGCCTGGAGATCACTGGGTCCACATGATTGAAGGGGGCTTGAGCCCTGGCTATATGGTATATATATGTTCCAGCTATGTGTTAACATTGTGCCTTGCCTCTACCTTTCTTTAGAGACCTTTGATCTTATTTCATAATGCAGACATATTAGATTCACAGGGGCTTAGTAGTTGCAAAAGACGGGTACATATTCACTCATTTTCTATTCCAAATAAAGACAGAGGGGAATATGGTGTTCCTCTGGCTGGCTGTTCAGACACTTCTCTACTTATGGACAACTGAGTTACAAGCATTCGCAGATATGAACAAAAACGTACTCATTATCTACCTGTGTATTAATACATGTATTTCTATACTGCACTGTAATATTACTCTATTATTTGCATTAAAATTCATTAATACTATACACTGTACTTTGTATTATGTAGTAGTTAAGTGTCCTTAGTCTAATTACTGTACAGTACTTTTTTTTAACTAAACATAACTTACAAACAATTCTACTTAGGAACAGACATCTGATACCTAATTCGTTTGTAAGTAAGGGAGTGTCTGTACAGTAAGCACATGCTGTACATGTAAATGTTTTGATAATGCTTTTTTGCATCCTTATATATATCTTTGGACTATGAGGATCCTGTTTTCTCATTACAGCTGTATAATGCCCTTGAAATACTTTCATGATGCTGAGAATGGGGGACATTATTTTCCTTACTGTTTTTCAGTTCGTATTTCTTAAGTTTCTCTATTGTTACTGGTGTTCCCTAGGGTAGTGAAATGATACTGTTCATAAATACTATATAGTGCTCTCAAATGTAATTTTTTTAACTTTTTTCTTCTCTCATGTTTTGATGTTTGCCCCTTCTGCCTGGTTGTTGTTGTGTTGTTCCTTGAGGTGCCTGACCAAACAGCCCTGAGTCCCTAATGAGGTCCACTGAAGATCTTAGGCTTTCCCACAGAAGTCTCATGGTTTGTTGGTGGTGATTATGGTTTTGGGCCGTGCAGTCTCCCATAATGTGTTTTCTGGGTTGCTCTCAATGTCTTCGGCTAGGAGTCTTCAAGAAATAACCGATGGATTCATTTTCGGTGTAGAAACAAATTTGTTATATGTGATGTGTCGAGAGATGAGGTAATTCCCGGGTGAATGAAGCATCTTTTTTTTGGGGGGGGTACAAAGTTTCGTTATTCCAGCTATTATTTTATTAGAATTTTGTTTTCCTCTGTTGGTGGTTCTGTTTCAGTCCGTTTTGTTTGTAATATATAGCCAGGTTATGTTCTGGCAAATTGTTTCATGTACCTTGGTTTAGGTTTCCATACTCTTTTTCTATGATTAGGTTAGACCAGGGATTGATTTATTTATTTATTTTTTTTACCTTCGCATGCCATTTGGGGCTAACCAACCTTCAAGTCCCCAAATTTCCAGGTATTTTTAGCTTGCTAGTTTTTTTTTTCAATTTTGACTTACTATTTTATATTTCCCTTTTGGTGTGAGGTTATTTGCCTTCTCATTTTTTTTTATCATGTCTACTCTTCTCACCTTAATGTGGATTGTAATTTTCCTTCTCTGCTGTTTAAAGGTGTCCCTTCATATTTTTTTCCTCGTGATTTTTTGCTAATGATGTTCTTTAGCAATAGTTCTTTTGGGAAAGTATCTGGTTCACGATGGGCTACCATTTTTTTTTTTCAAGTTTGGCTTTTTCTTTGGCAGCGCTTTTTGGTATTTGTGTTGTAGAGTGTCTTAACCAATCTTAAGGTTGCTCCTACTCATTGCCTAAGGGGTTGTTCATATCCTTGTGTGTGCCATTAACTCCCTTTGTTTATAGAAATCATTAGCTTTACATGACAGTGGGTGGATTCTGTCAAAGTGAGGAGTTTAGCATCCTCAGCCTTCCATAGTTCATATCCAGATTCGCCCTCGCTTTGTATTTACTTGTTTGTCATAAAAGTCAACTTTTTCCTTCCACGGAGAATCAAGGCATATAATGGGGTTCTAGTAGCAAAACTCCAACAAGACCCTAGTAACTGGGTCGCTGAATGTGCTTGGTTGTGGAATGAGTGAGAGTAGAAGGGAAGGAATTAATATTTTGTTTGAGAGAAGAAAAATGGGTGTGTTAGTATTGAGTAAAACAAGTGAATTGTGTGTGCTTTGACTCTACCACCCCCTAACAAAGGGGTTCAGAGCCCTTGTATGAAGATAATCATCATGGTTTTTCCAAAAAGGATGACTTGGAGTGGCGGTGTCTACATTACAGGTTCACCGTCCAGAGCTGGTAATTAGAAGATGACACCTAACAACTCAGAAGAAGAACAGTAGACAAGGTCAAAGTGCCACAAGCAACCCCTGCCCTTTACTAGCATTAAGGAATCAGGGCCATTTGGCCAGGCAGGTAAGGGAACAACAACAACAACCTAGAAGAGTAACTCTTGATATCACTGGAAAGTGTGCGGTGTTCATAGCTACCTTTTCTTCCATGCATTCATATTCTCCTGCTCGAATTTGAGGCATCGTTTTACGATAATCCTTGGTCGATGCAGCACCATACAGATAGACTGGAACACCTAGCTCTTTGGCTAGGCGAGCACCAAAAGTCTTGGACACTTCAACACATTCGTCTGCAGTTACTCCACGCACAGGTATGAATGGACACACATCTAAAGCTCCCATTCGTGGATGTTCACCTAATTAGAAAAAGAGTCACTATAGAATAAAGTAACTGTTGATGTAAACTAAAAATACTTTGTCTAATTCCAATGTCTTATTGTTTAATTCGTCCCAGGCAATTTTCTTGCCTGTCCTGGTGTCATGGTCTCAAAGAAAAAAATGTTAACTAGTCAAAACTTGTTTATATATCCCCATATTAATATACTTTTTGTTTGCCGTTTTTGTGTTACTATTAATCCCATTTTGGGGTTGGATGCAGTTAGAACTGGGAAATTAAGGCTGGATACCCTTCCTAGCCTCACACCGTGGGTTCGCCATTTCCAGAGTTGAGCATTCTAACTACCGCATTACTGCGCTCCCCTTATATTAGTGAACTGTAATTGCAATAAAATGTACAGTACTGTACTTGCAGTAAAAAGTGACTTAGAATACAGCACAAATAATGTGTTGTATTGTCCTGTATAGTATATCGTAGGACTGGAGTTTACATTCTTCATTTTCCATCTGAAAAGATACTGGCATTTCTGTGTGCTTTGCCCTTTCGAAAAGTTACTGGCATTACTACTGCTATGTTTTCTCCTTTTGAAAAGTTCCTGGCAATATTACCAGTGTGTTTTGCCCTTCTAGAAAGATACTGGCACTACAACCTTAGTTCTTTACCTTGCTGAAAAGTTACCAACAATAATACCTATTTGCTTCATCCTACTGAGGACTTATTGGCAGTACTACCTCTGCTTTCTCCTTTTGAAAAGTTACCACCACTACAACCTTAGTGCTCTGCCCTTCAAAAAAATTACTGATATTACTACCTTTGTGTTCTGTAAAGTTTCTGGCCTTACTACCTCTGTACTTTCCCCCTCTGAAAAGTTACTGGCATTACTGCCTTTGTACTTTGTCCTGAAAAGTTACTGGCATTACTACTTTTGTGCTTTGTCCTTTTGAAAAGTTACTGGCATTACTACCTTTGTGCTTTGCTCTTCTGAAAAGATACTAGCTTTATTACCTTTGTGTTTTGTCATGTCTATTAGTTTGAAAGCAACTTTAGCTGCATTAAGAGCTCCCTCTACAATGCTGATGGGATCTCCAACGAAAGTGTAGACAGTACGATTGGTGGAGTGACCTGGGTCTACATCTAGCAGGGTCACGCCAGGAGTTCCTCGTACAGCATCCGAAATAGCGTCGATTATCTGAAAGAATACACAAACCACTTTGGTATTCAATTTTATGAAATGAGATTATGACTGAGTAAGGGGGCTATAGTAGTGCAGTGGTTAAAGCACTAGAATTTGGAAATGACAAACCTGGATCCATTCCTACCATGGCCATTAAGAAGGGGATCCAGCCTTGATTCCTCAGAACCAACCTCTCTGTGTCCACCCCTGTTTGATTGGAGACGAATGAAATGGCAAATAACAAAATTTTTGTAATGGAGTAAGGCATTGGAAGTCTAACTTCTCATTAGTAGGTGTAATTGTTTAATCAGATCAGTGGCCAAGCAGTAATGCACACGACTTTGATACGTTGGGTTGCTGGTTCACTGTCCAAAGTTAGGGCATTCACTCAGGGTAATGGTCACTTGTGAAAACCAAAGTCCTTCGCATTTACTAGAAAAAGGGAGTCCGTGACGTAAATTGGATAAACTATATAATAAGATGTTCAAAATGACTGCTTCATTAACAGCCAGATGAATCTTTTCTCCTTCCCATACTGGGATTGGATAAATTGTGTAAGATTAGGCCAGTGCTTCTCACCTAAATGCATTTTTAACTTGGGAATTTGAAATAACAAATTAGTGTATGTTTTTTTATGGATTTTTTTTTTATTTCTCGTTGAAGGTAACTTCCACCAAAATGTCATAAAAGGAATTCTTTGAAGTTTTAAAATTTATCTCGAGTTTCTCACTGCTGTGGTAGTAGGCACAGCAAGGCAGCCTGTAGGCCTAACTACATCAAACAGTAATTTAACTAGTTGTTGGGCTTTTAGTTTTGAGGCATAGTTTACCAAAAGAAAACCGAGATCAAGTAAAGATTAGCAACCCCCAGTAGGCTACATGAAATCACTAAATTTTCAGCTTAAGCTACTTAGGTTAAAAATTAACCTAACCCAATTTAACCAAACCTAACACTACAGGATCATTTAATATATTGGGGTCGCTGATCTTTACCAGATCCGAGTTACGTTTCTTTAAAAGTCACAACAAGGTTACAATATATTAAATTATTTTCCTTATATTCAAAACCAACATACCGTTGACATTTAGTAAGTCTTATCAGGCCCAATTTCTTAAACAGCGTAAACCTAGGATACCATATAGTTAGCTAGACACACGCAAATGGATTTCATAAACGCATCTGACGCGGTTGTGTATGGCTAGGATCCCGTACGGGATCCTAGCCATACACAACCGCGTCAGATGCGTTTATGAAATCCATATGCGTGCGTCTAGCTAACAGTTTATACGTCCAAGTAATCAGTGCTGCCAATCTCATTTCGTCTGCCCGTTAAGTCTCGCAAAATCTCTCTTCATGATACTGTTTCTTTAACTGTACCAGAAAGGTATAAATTAAGATGAATGTTCTTAATATTTACTATAAATAAAAGAATTATATAATTACATAACTGAGACATGGCTGAAATTAAGCCTCGCTGAGCTATTTACCGCTATATGAAGTTCTTAAATTATTATTTTATGTATTTTTTGGAATAAAAATGATCATGTTATTATCTACTGGGAAATCTCTCTGTATTTCCTGAAGAAGAAGAAGAAGAACGCATTTCTGGCACAAATTTACCGCATGATCTGATCTCTAGTGCATGAGACAAAATATGTTGTTGTTTTTGTAAATAGTAAGAAAAACAATAAGGAAAATTGGAAAACGATCTGTAATCTCTTGTAAGCAAACCTTACCTAACTTAACCAAAGTAACTTTAACTAACCTAACCATCATTCAGTAATATTTCATAAATAACAAAATAAACTCATTAATTTTCTTTGCCCTCCTGGTGTCACTCATAAAGACAAATTATTGTCGGTAGACTAGCGAGCTGTAATGTCTCGCGTTTTTTTACTTCTTCCGCGAAAAGATAAATGAGGGGCCACAACCCAAACAAAAGAACTAAGTTGTCGACATTTCATTATACCTCTCTCTCTCTCTCTCTCTCTCTCTCTCTCTCTCTCTCTCTCTCTCTCTCTCTCTCTCTCTCTCTCTCTCTCTCTCTCTCTCTTATATATATATATATATATATATATATATATATATATATATGTTTGTTCCGGTTTTACGTCACGGACTCCCTTTTCTACCAAGGGCTAGGACGGTTGCCTTCTTGCGAAGGACTTGATCTGGCAGATGTAATCGTTACCCTGAGTGCATGCCCTTGCTAACCTTAAACCGTGACGGGGCGCGAACTCTCAACCTGACGCCTCAAAGTCGCGGACGCTACCGCTTGAGCCACGGTGACTACATATATATATATATATATATATATATATATATATATATATATATATATATATATATATATATATTATATGCTTTCTCGGTGGTTTTGGGGCAGCATAACGAAGTCACGGAAGAACGGGAAAGGAGATATGTTATCACCTCTTGGATTTTTTGTTGGTTGTTACTCAATTTCTTTGACAAGAAGTTTAAGGTAAATAATAATAATAATAATTATAATAATAATCGTCTCCATCGTCATCATTATCATCACCATCATCAATTCATCATCATTACCATCAGTGAGTTATGCCACTGCTTGCTGCATACATTTTTCCCTTCCGGTAACGGTGAAAATCAGAGAAAGGAAAACGGTTAATTCCTTGATAACTACAGCATCGAAAGGAACACACACCGCTTGAGAGAGAGAGAGAGAGAGAAATAACTATTTTAATTTTAACTTCGTCTCAACTCACTGGTTCTATTTGTTGATGGGTGAATGAAATGTTTTGTACATGAAGAAATGAACAGTTAATTTTGTTTTACAGTTTCTTGAATCTTTACGGGAGAACTCTATTAACTGATGCATATTATGTATATGTATATGTATATGTACACACACGCATAAATTTCTTTCAGTTTCATTGCGTAGCCATAACCATTCACATTTACAAAATTCACGTAGGTCTCATGAAATAGCATCATATATATATATATATATATATATATATATATATATATATATATATATATATATATATATATATATATATATATATATATATATATATATATATATATATATATATATATATATATATATATATATTAATAGGAAACACTAAACATGAAAGAGAAAATATTGGTAATGAAAAGCAGCTTCTTATATAACAATGCACTTACACATACACAAGCACACACACACCAAATCTTACAGGAAAGAGAGGGCTGGGCAGATTGCATATTCCTAGACTTCCAGAAAGCGTTTGACACTGTTCCACATGGGAGACTTATTAGGAAGCTACAATCAATGGCTAGAATAGGTGGAAATGTTTTGGAATGGATAAAAACTTACTTAGAAGGAAGGGAACAGAGGGTTAGAGTAAGACACTCAGTGTCTGAATGGAGAAGAGTTAGTAGTGGAGTTCCACAGGGTTCAGTTTTAGGGCCACTTTTGTTCCTTGTATATGTAAATGACCTACCAGAGTCTGTAAATTCATTCATGAATATGTTTGCAGATGATGCAAAGATTGTGAAGAAAGTAAAAAACGAGAACAATGGTAGAGAACTTCAGGAGGATCTAAATAATCTGCATGAGTGGTCAGAAAAGTGGCTAATGAAATTCAGTACTTCAAAATGTAAGGTAATGAGAATGGGTACAAGTGCAAGAAGGCCCAAGCTTGACTACTCGGTGGCTGGAGTACAACTTCAAGAGACAGAAAATGAGAGAGATCTAGGAGTAAACATACTGGCAGATTTGTCTCCAGAAATACATATAAATGGCATAGTAAGGGCAGCATATGCATTCTTATCAAATGTAAGGGTAGCCTTCAGGCACATGGACAAGGAAATGTTCAGAAATATTTATGTAACCTATGTGAGGCCAAAACTCGAATATGCAGCCCCCTTTTGGAATCCGCACTTGAAAAAGCACATAGCTAAGCTTGAAAAAGTTCAAAGACATGCCACGAAACTGGTGCCAGAAATACGCAATCTCAGTTATGATGAGAGGCTGAGGGAATTAGACTTACCATCACTCGAAGCTAGAAGAGTGAGGGGGGATATGGTGACAGTCTTTAAATTCCTTCATGGTTATGATAGAGTGGATAGGGATGGATATTTTGATATGGCTGGCTCTAGAACTAGAGGTCATAGTTTGAAGCTTCGTAAGAAAACTTCTTCGCAGGATGTAAGGAAATACTTTTTCAGTGTAAGAGTAGTTGAGAATTGGAATTCGTTAAGCGAGGAGGTAGTTAATGCTATCTCAATCCATAGTTTTAAGGACAGGTATGATAAGTATCACTAAGTCTAAAATGGAAGCGATGAGGAGACGGGAAGATACGAGCTTTGGGCTCTTTCCCGTAAACACAATTAGGTAATCACAATTAGGTAATCACACACACACACACACACACACACACACACACACACACATATATATATATATATATATATATATATATATATATATATATATATATATATATATATATATATATATATATATATATATATATATATATATATATATATAATTTAATATAAGGGCCTTTTGTCAGTATTTTTCATTGAATTTTTCTTGTTTCATATTATTGATTTCATTACTATTGAGATTATTTAGTCATTTTCTTTTATCCTCGACGTTTCTCTCAACTTTATGCGTAATAAAATTAATAAATAATAACTGTAAGAAAATAAAAATAAATGTATCAGAAATCTGAAAAGAAAATTGTGGTCATATTTATTGTTTCAAAATATATATTTGGCTTGACTTACATTTGGTTAATATTGTATGCATTACTGTTTCACTTAGCTATTTATCTTATTTTTTTATGTAAATGCTTATTTATTATTATTATTATTGTTTTAATTTCATTATATACATACACACACACCTTACTGTGATATATTTTGCCTATATATTCTGTTATTATTATGCATAAATGTACAGTAGTTTTCCCATAACTTTAATTGTCTATGGATACATATACATTTTATATATACATATATATCCTCATTATACCTTCGCCTCAGATGAAAATCTTTCCAGTAAGCCATTTACATATATCAATCTACCATGAAAACGGTAAATGACAGTGTAAATGGAATGGGTCTCAAAGACCTTATTAGGGATTAGTCTCTGTTAAGAAAAAATAACCACTATTTCTTGCAGAAATAAATCAAACATTATAATTTCCTGCATTGGTTTCTTAATCCATTTTTGTCACTAAAAACAAATACATTTTTACTCTCATTTGTTAATATAATCAGATAATGTAAAAAAACAAGGAAAGCTTTCGTTGCTGGAAATAATGAAAGCGAAAATGTGTAGGAGGCAACTCGATCTTCTTCAACTCCGCGTTTTCATAACCTGTACCAGTGGTTCTCAATCTTTTTCCCTTACACGTACCCCTTCTAAAGAACTAATTAAGTTTCGTACCCTCGTCCTTACGAATCACATAAATACTACTTGATATTGTCATAGTATCAAACCATAATTTAATTATGCTAAATGATATGAAGATAAATATTTAAACAGAATATAATTTATTTCCCATTGACACTGGTTATACGTAAAGAACCTTGTATAATAAATGATACAATTATAAAAATCAGTGAAATAAAAAAAATACAATTATATGCAAATATATATAGACATGTTAGTCAGTTGTAAACATAATTTAATATGAATAGAATAGGTTCATCGTAATTTTAATCATTAATGATATTTCATAATTTAGCATATATTATAACACTATTTTTCATTACATTATATAATTTGTTTTCCAAATCCCAAAGATCAATATGTTTGACTAAAAGACAAACTTGCTCCGCGCGGTTAAGAACCCTTCAACGTCTTACACACCTGCTGTATACCAGGGACCTGCTGGACGTCTCTCTCGCTAGCGGTATTCGGCACCTGTTCGGGAGGCCAAAGTCCGAATGAGGGAGGCGGGACGCCGACGTAAAAGGACATCGACGTAGTTAGTACAGCGGCTGACGTGATCGAGAGGGGATGTGCTCGCTGCATTAGACGCCAATTGCCAATGAACCCTCATTGGAACTTAAAACTGCGCGAATCTGTGATATGACGTTATTTATTATTTAAAGAGAAAAAACTTTATTTTAACTATAGAAATAGCTAAACAATTATAAAGGTGATAATGATAGATGAATAGTGTTTATGTGGATATACGAATAGTTTTATGACAATAGTTCATTTTCCGGAAACATCAGTCGTGTTAGTGAACTATTTGAACACTAGTTTTCAGTCACACTCGCTACTTTTATTCTTCTCACAACTGAAGACGTGTCATTCGATTTTTTTTTTTTCATTCACAACCAAAGACGTGTTTCGAATCTTGTAAAATATCATTTAAACATCATGGATTACTCGTGACAGCAAAACGAGATATAAACTTAGGATTTGTTTATATATTTTTGTATAATAATTTCATCTAGTCTTCGAAAAAAACTACTTATCAAATTGTCTAAGTAAGTATTACAACGTTTTAAAAGTAACACATTTTTTATTTTATTTATTTCCTTTGGTATTGGTAAATATGGGTGATTTCGTGAGGTAAATTTTTAATTACACCCCCGAGTGAAATTAAAATACTGTACTGAAAAAACTAATATATAATTGTCAACTCATTTCTTAATTTTTGTGAGAACTAACCTAACGACCCAACCTAACTTAATATAACAAATTTCGAGAGATTTATCTTAACCGGGAGTGTGAAAGTAAACATTTACTATATAATTGTTATTATTATTTTCTATTGGCTGGTTCGCATATATCGGTAGTCTTGAGTCCCTTCATAACCTAAATATTAGCTTCTATACAGTTTTTATAATTTAGGATTTGTAGTCTAACTGTCCATATTTGTGTGTTGTGTGTGCATCGAGACAGAATGTGGAAAGACATCAAAGTATCACTTTTTAGTTGACGGCTGACAGATGGCTTTCGATGCACCCATTAAGGCTATCAAGTGTGTGTGTGTGTATGTTAGTACTTCAGCCTGCCAGCTAGCTAAATATTAACCAGTAGAAATATACAAATGCATTTACAGTAGCTGTAATCCCGCTTATATGGGGTTGGCCTAGTCAAAGCACACCCATTCACTAGAAACCCAAACCAAAACGGCATATTTTTATCACGACAAAGTTTCCCCGAATAGAGCACTATATTAGCAATTTTCTGTTTTTATATAAGTAATTATGAATGATTAAGTAATTATTTTTGGATCAATCCCAGATTAGGCACCTGTTGGTCCTCAATTTCATATGAAGCACTTCAACCTCAGTTCCAAATGAGGTACCTTGCCAGGATTTGATTAATAGATATCTGATTTATTCAAACTGTCTTGTTCGGTTAGGTTAGCTTAACCTTACCTAACATAAGGCACTTGCCTTTTGATTCAGTCTCAGAGTAAGCACCAAAAATGACACCAGATAACTTTACTGGAATTGAGCCTATTTTAGACAAAGTTTTGAGATAAGGGATCAGGTAAAGATTAGTAACCCCCATAATATAAAATAACCCCGTAAATTGTTACGATAGGTTAGTTTGGTTAGAGGAGATTTAGGCATTAACGTAACCTAACCTCTTACGAGGGTATTTAATGTTCTGGGGGTCCTTGATCTTTACCTGATCCTAAAATAAAGAGTATCATGATAGATTTTTGTTACTATGAATTTTTTTTATTGTTCAGCAAAATTAGCAGTGACTAGGCTACTAGATCGACTTTATATTTGTTTGTTTATTTATATATGTATTTGTCATAGAGGAATATTATTTAAAATAAATTCCCTTTTTTTTTTGTAAGAAATTGTTTTTCTTTCTCTTTTTGTCCAGTGTCTTTTATTCTTTTGTGAGAGAAGTCACGCACCTTTGCTCTCTCTCTCTCTCTCTCTCTCTCTCTCTCTCTCTCTCTCTCTCTCTCTCTCTCTCTCTCTCTCTCTCTCTCTCTCTCTCTCTCTCTCTCTCTCTCTCTCCTCTCTCTCTCTCTCTCTCTCTCTCGTTGACCGATTTTGCTTGTTAAAATCTTTTTGTACTAAGCCCTTGTTAGTTTTTTGAGAAATAGGATAGTGTATAATAGAACTAATTGTACCCTAACCGTATCTATGCTAAGCCAGGTTAAATATAACACTGCATTTTTTTGTTTTATTAATCTTAACTCAAATCGCTATATATTTCAGTATAACATCTGTTTTTGTATTCATTCCTTGACCTTGTTCATTATTATTATTATTATTATTATTATTATTATTATTATTATTATTATTATTATTATTATTTGTTTGTCATTAAGTTTCAATCTTATAAATAATAGGTAACAAGATAGATAATTATACTAGATTACAAGGAACAATTTTAAGTTTACAGTTCCTGTAACACATTGAAATGATGAAATATCTATTTAATATCACAAGTCAAAGACTTGTTTTTTCAAGCACATTATCAGTTTATTGTAGTGTAAACCAAATGTGTAAATCTCAGCACCTTAACCTCCTCATTCGGAGCCATATGGTAATGCAAGTACGATACTCCGATGGCGAAGAACCGACAATTTGTCAAAAAAAAAGGTACGAGAGCAAAAAACGCAAAGTAACTCAAACAGGTGACTGATCACTTAGCTCATATGGCTTCTTGTCTTTTTTTTTCTTTCTTTTTCTCTTTCGTATTTGGTTGTAGGTGATTTTTCTGCACTGTTTACTTGTAACCAGTGGATAGCATAAATGAGAGAAAAGGGCATTATTATTATTTTTTTATATTACCTGCTTGTATAAAACCAAGCCTGTTTAGAGCGTAAATTGTGCACTAGTGTAATGCCTCTTTCACACCAAAGTGGCACGTCGCACGTGGCATGCCACGTGGCACGTCAGTTCAAAGCGAATATCCGGAAATATATGAAACCTTTCACAGAAGTGGCGTGACACGTCCCATGTGCCACGCCACTTTTGTGCGAAAGGTTTCATATTTCCGGATGTTCGTTTTCAATTGGCGTGCTATGTGCGACGTGCCACTTTGGTGTGAAAGTGGCCTAACGTTTATTTCAGGGTATTATGAATCCTCCTGTTCATTAATATTAAAGGGATTTTATACTTACTCAAAAGAAAAGTTTACTAACTTTATTCCCATTCTTTGCAAAATATCATGGTCTTATACCCATGGCTAAGGATACGGAACATCTTAAACAAAGCAAGACAAAAAAAAAATGAATTTTTGCATTCCCAGAAATTCTCATATAGAAAGGAAGAACCGTCTCAGTTCCTCCTCTTTCTCTACTTAATCCTTCCTCTCTCTATCTGAAATGTTTCTTAGAATACTTCAATATATTTTCTCGCTAGACCATTAATTTTCCTTAGAGCCAACAACGTTTAAAAGAGAGAAAAAAATTGGGGCTGACGAATCTTCAGTGTTTTTATTGCCATGGTCAGTTTCCTCTCTCTCTCTCTCTCTCTCTCTCTCTCTCTCTCTCTCTCTCTCTCTCTCTCTCTCTCTCTCTCTCTCTCTCTCTCTCTCTCTCTCCTTGCTCTTTTTTTTTTCGATTGGCTTGGATGCTAAGATTAAAAACAACGTTGATTTCTAGCAGTGACAAATTATCTGTAGTAGCCAACAGTTATAGCAGATAATTGGCACCAGAGGTTATTTTTATTACACTTCTCTCTGATCACTGTAATTTAGTTTTGAAAATACGCCGTGAAAAGCTTTTCATCTTTTAAATGGAAAGAGTTTAAATCGAGCTTTCTAGCGTTGAAGAGTGTAGATTAGTATTGGAATGCTCTGTTTACCGTTCATGTTTTGGATCAAGTAAATTAAACAACTCCGTAAATTACTAGGAGTCGTTATGTTTACTTGATTTCATGTTTTCTCCAGATTTAATGAAGGGCAGAATAAGGTATAACAGAGTTAGCCCTAGTATCTTTAAACTCAATAGTCATATTTCTGCATAAACATTATTATGATCGATATTTTTATACTGAAAGCTGTTATTAAATAAAAAAAAAAATTTTTCTCCAATGCTGTAGTAGTTGTTAATAAAAATTGGCCCTGTATACTAAGTCAACTTCTTTGGTGTATTGGATCGATAGTATAACTTTGAAGACTCAACATTTTGACACAGTGGTAGCGACTGGGGCTGGTAATATTCTGGCCCCAGGTTTGATCCTAGCCAGGGATTGAATTGCCTTTAAGTTGGCCAAATAATTGGGGATCTGTGATTTCTTACAGGTCTGTCTGATTATCCAGCCATTGCTTGAAAATCACTTGGTTTACTTGATTGAAGAGAGGGTTTGAACCCTAGCAGTATGATACTAGTTCTCTAGCGCTGTCACTGTTCTTTACCTCTGCCATTCATTGAAGACATTAAAGCTTTAATAATGAGATGCATATCTTTGATCGTGCAATCTTCCTACTTTTTTTCTGGGGAGAGGGACTTCCAAATGTGTTTATTTTAATCTTCCTTTTTTAAATTGGTAACTTTGTTCATAGGCCTAAGTATGCTGTGGTTCGTTTTTGAGATTTCAAAGTTTTTTTCAACTCGTCGTAGGCCTAATTATCTTTTTTTTTCGTTTAATATTATATTTACATTTGCCTCTATTGAATTCCTAGCTTTTGAAGATACTACTCCAGTGATTTCTATCAGTTCATCTCATGGTGACTTCATCCTAACTTAACCTAACCTGCTTAAAAAGGACTCGGTCTTGCCGCTCTTGACCTCCCATAGCCTAAGTCTCGACGTTTTGTCATTCGGTTTGTTGTCTGCCTTCACCTACTTATTCTTGACATTCTTAGCTTCTTTTATCATATCCTCTTCCTTGCCTTCTCCTCCTCCTTCCCCTCAACCATTTCCTCTTTCGTAAGCGAAAGTTCAATATTATGTTAATTTTACCTTGCCGTTAGTGATGTTACAACGTAAAAATGTAAAAGACAAACTTCTTTTACGCCGGCGGAGTATATTTCTTTTCCTTCTGCTTCATCAGCTCAACACCGACGAATATTCTTCTTTTTCTTCTTCTTCTTCTTCAACAACATCTCAACTTCAGCGAGGACTTCTCAACACCGAAATAGATTCTTCTTCTTCTTCTTCTTCTTCTTCTTCTTCTTCTTCTTCTTCTTCTTCTTCTTCTTCTTCGCACAACATCCCCATTCCATTTTCTTCATCTTTTTCCAATTCATCATTCAGAAATCTCTCTTATTTAGATTTTAGGAGACATCGTAAATCTCCCTAAGACTATAAATAATATTCATTGGTATGGCGAATTTTCTCACCATATGACACAATAAATAATAAAAATAAATAATAACTAAGTAACATTCCTTTGAGGTTACATAACGGTGTTTCCATGCATAATGTTTGGTCAGATGTAAATTTGTAAATAATAAGTTGCTTGGATGGAACTGAAGTATATTAAATCGTACTTACATGGCTTAACGAGATATAATAAGCACACATATGCATATATTTGATTGTTATAGCGTACGTGATGACCTAAACATACCTTGAATATAATAAGATTGCATTAGAATATATATATATGAGTGTGTGTGTGTGTGTGTGTGTGTGTGTGTGTGTGTGTGTGTGTGTGTGTGTGTGTGTGTGTGTGTGTGTGTGTGTGTGTGTGTGTGTGTGTGTGTGTGTGTGTGTGTGTGTGTGTGTGTGTGTGTGTGTGTGTGTGTGTGTGTGTGTGTGTGTGTGTGTGTGTGTGTGTGTGTGTGTGTGGTGTGTGTGTGTGTGTGTGTGTGTGTGTGTGTGTGTGTGTGTGTGTGTGTGTGTGTGTGTGTGTGTGTGTGTGTGTGTGTGTGTGTGTGTGTGTGTGTGTGTGTGTGTGTGTGTGTGTGTGTGTGTGTGTGTGTGTGTGTGTGTGTGTGTGTGTGTGGTGTGTGTGTGTGTGTGTGTGTGTGTGTGTGTGTGTGTGTGTGTGTGTGTGTGTGTGTGTGTGTGTGTGTGTGTGTGTGTGTGTGTGTGTGTGTGTGTGTGTGTGTGTGGTGTGTGTGTGTGTGTGTGTGTGTGTGTGTGTGTGTGTGTGTGTGTGTGTGTGTGTGTGTGTGTGTGTGTGTGTGTGTGTGTGTGTGTGTGTGTGTGTGTGTGTGTGTGTGTGTGTGTGTGTGTGTGTGTGTGTGTGTGTGTGTGTGTGTGTGTGTGTGTGTGTGTGTGTGTGTGTGTGTGTGTGTGTGTGTGTGTGTGTGTGTGTGTGTCTTTAAATTTCCAATCATTTATTATTTGGTAATGAATTTGCTCGGAAATAAATAAGTGAACTGTAATTGAAAAAATATTTATTTGCTCAAGTGAAGCGAGTAACTAGTCTCTAATTCAGCCACCGGGGGAGCGAATTAACTCAATACGGTACTGATCCTAAGCCTGGATAAATGGAGAAGGTTAGAGTTAGGGGTGTCCAACATTAAAATATTTTACTCATACCAACCTTTACTTAAAACGGACTTGTGAGAAACAGTGACCCCTTGTGAATATATATATATATATATATATATATATATATATATATATATATATATATATATATATATATATATATATATAGATAGATAGATATATATATATATATATATATATATATATATATATATATATATATATATATATATATATATATATATATATATATATATATGTGTGTGTGTGTGTGTGTGTGTGTGTGTGTGTGTGTGTGTGTGTGTGAAATAAAATAATTTTTCAGGTATATGAAACTAGTACTAAGTCAGTATCTATCTATCTATCTATGTGTCTGTCTGTCTATCTTTCTGTAAATAAAAAAATCATCTTAAGCTTATGAAGCTAGTAAAAAGTAAATTTCTCTCTCTCTCTCTCTCTCTCTCTCTCTCTCTCTCTCTCTCTCTCTCTCTCTCTCTCTCTCTCTCTCTCTCTCTCTCTCTCTCCTCTCTCTCTCTCTCTCTCTCTCGGTAGTGAAAGCCTATTCATGGTTTTCTAAATTCTTTAATCCAATGAGTAATAATCGTAGAAATTCCCTTTTGATAATTACAATGTAATGATTACGTAAAAAGTGCTTAATTAGCCTTATTACGATTTTCCTTATTTGATGGTGATAACGATTAACATAATACAGTCCTTAAAAAGTGAAGGAAAGCTATTCATATTTTATAGTGATAACATAATCCCGTAAGTGAAGAATGGTCATTGGTACATTATAGGATAGTGATAATTAACATAATCCACTAATGGTGAATAAATAATTAGGTAAAGTAATTAATATGTTTTTTAAAAGTGAAAATAAGTAACGTATTCCCATAATAGTGATGAATATGTAATTCATATTTTTAAAGTCTAATCTTTAAAGCCCTTTATCTTTCTTTTTAGCGCGCACACACACACACACACACACACACACACACACACACACACACACACACACACACACACACACACACACACACACACACACACACACACACACACACACACACACACACACACACACACACACATATGAGTTTGTGTGTAGAGTGAGAGAGAGAGAATATTTTTTAGTGTCGAATAGTGAAATATTAATGAGGGGGTAATTTTTTGTAATTTTCGAAGGCAATTTATAAGCGTATTCTTTTTATTCAAAAGATATGTTGTATTGGATTATTATGGTTTAATATTCAGTCATATTTTACAATAGTTTTTTTCTTCATATGCAAAACGTTATATTTACACAGTTTTTTTTTTTATTATTTAAACAAAATATAAAGTTTTTCAAAAATATTAGGAAATGAAATCACTGCAAATTATATATATATATATATATATATATATATATATATATATATATATATATATATATATATATATATATATATATATATATATATATATATATATATATATAATCACTGCACTCTTTCATTAGATAGCATTATACGACATTAAGGTAATAATGTTAATAGTAGTAGTTCGTGATAGTGTCCGATAGTTCTCTCAGGAAAGTGTAAGAAAGTTTTCGTGTAAAAGTTTTAGAACTTTCTCTGAGGGAGTTTCATGACGTTGGTTTCGCTAAAATTGTAGATGTTTGACTTCTACCAATTTCAGACAACTTATAATTGATTCTGGAGTTGTTTTCAGTGGTTTTGTATGAAGAATTTTATTATATTTTGACTTTTTTATTTAATTAGACTTTATTTCTAAAGTTATTTTCTGTAAGTTTATATGAAAACAACTTTTTTCCCCTCTCTCTACCTCTGTACAGCTATCTATCTGTCTATCTGCCTGTCTTTCTATCTTTCTTGATCCTTTCATTTTATCCATTACCACTGGTAATGTCACCTTGTTACTTCTGGGAATATCTATTTACTTATTCTCATCAATTTAACAAAAATAAATTTGCCTTTTGTTAGATAAATTATTTCCCATAAACGCCGTGAGAGAAAAATGATAAGATCTTGCTTCAGAAGCCCTGTTTTAACGGGGTTCTTAAACGACTAGTTACAAAAACAAACAAGACTTTAGCAACCGTGAAAAGTCCGTTAAACATGTTTGAAAGCACTAATATCTTGGCTTTCAACTTAAAGAAAGCATGTTTTGTCGTTGCTTATTTGTTTGTAAAGTATTTGCGTTTTGGCTTTCAGAGTTAAGATTTGTTTTGTCATTGCTTATTTGTTTGTTTTTTGCGTGTGGCTTTTGGTTTATAGATACCTGTTTTCTCGTTGCTTATTTGTTTATATTTGCGTTTTAAATTGCTTGTACACTCTTGTTTTGTTTAGGGTTTATATTGTCGAACAAACATTTGCCAATTCGTTAAACATATTGGAACCCATCATAATGTGTTTTCTCTGAAGAACCGAAGTTTTTATAGCTAAATGTCGATATTGTTTTGCGTTTTATGTTTCTTATACACCTGCATATCGTTATATTTTGAGTTTTCTAGTATTATTGGCTATGCATTTGCATTTTCTTTAAATATGTTTGATAGTATTTCATTTTTATTAATTGCAGAGATATATTTCAGTAATTTGCAGGTTTTTCAGGAAAATTCTGATCAAATATAGTTTCACACACACAAATATAGAGA
>JAXCGZ010021195.1:0-5000 GCA_037179515.1 Halocaridina rubra | reverse complement strand
ATAATGACTCCCAGTTCATTAAATAACCCCGCAAACTGGTAGCTTAGGGTAGGTTAAGTTAGGTTAGATTAGGGTTGATTCATGCCAACCTGAACTAACCTAACCTAACCATTGACGGGGTTGATTCGTCCGTCGAAGTAGAAACTCATTCGTTTATAAATTATTTATTACAATCTCCAACTTTTTTTTTCCAAGCATATTAGGCCGTCAGAGGACGGGTCAAAAGGAAGTATTTATCTGAAATCAAAAGAAGGAGGTTAGTAGGTAAATGACGGTAGTCCAGTCCCCCCCCCCTTTCTTCGACCCCCCTTCCGTGACATATTAGTCTCCTTGCATGATAATTACCGTAATAACACGAATCTTGCCAGAAATCTTGAATGTTGTATTCTGTAGGAAACTTGACAGTATATTCATAAGAATAGTGTAGAATAAGTTAATACTGTACTGGTGTATGTCCAGTAGGCATATAATAGTACCCGTCATACAAGACTTGTAGGTTCTAGATAAGTCTAACAGCGATATCCGTAAGAAATCGTATATTTTATAGGCTGTTGTGTTTATAAGACTAAACTTGGAGATATGATAATACTGTATAATATAGGTTCAAGACCAGAAATGTTATACAGTATCATCCTACAGATAATAAGTGATGGGTTTTACGTCAAGAAATTCTTTTTCTACTAATAGCTAGAACGGTTCCTTCTTGCAAAGAACTTTGATTTTAGCAGGTGTGATGTTTACCCTGAGTGAAAGCCCTTTCTAACCTCAGACGGTGGCGGGTCACGAACCCTCGACCTAACACTTCAAAGTCGCGGACGCTACCGCATTGCTACGACGACCACTCTTATAGATAATAAGTATAATGGCTAATCCTGGGAAAAACGGACAGGTTGAAGCTGGGGAATTAAAGCAAGATGGCCTTCCTAACGCCCCGTGATGGGATCGGACACCAGTTTGACACTTCTCTTTTTCCAGCGCTCTTAACCACTGTACTGTCGCGGTTTTCTGGATATTTCTCTCGGCTGCTGGTGAAGTTTTAGGATTTTCGTAAGAAATTTTAACTGTACGTTAAGTAATGATCTTTTGAGCACGTGAATATTTTCTTATAAAACTTTGTGTAGTCGAGAGAGGATGAAATATTTTCCACATTATAATAATAATAATAATAATAATAATAATAATAATAATAATATTAATAATAATAATATTAATAATAATAATAGTAATAATAGTAATAGCAATAATAATAATAATAATAATAATAATAATAATAATAATATTAATAATAATAATAGTAATAATAATAATAATAATAATAATAATAATAATAATAATAATAATAATTATTATTATTATTATTATTTAAAAGAAAATCATTTTACGGCAAGATATGTACTGTGTGGTTTAATTAATTAATTTATTATTACTATTACCATTTTTTTAAACGTTATCTGATTAAAGAACTAAATGAAAATGCATTTAAAAAAAGAAGCGATGGTGAGATTGTAAAATAGCGCCGTCTATGTAGGTATGATTTCCAAGTAGCCAGCAGCAAGGTCACAAGAGAGAGAGAGAGAGAAGCATTTTTTTTTTATTTGGTGCTTATCAAGATGCTTGCGTGATGGTTGAAATATATTTAGAAACAGAAAAAAGCTGTTTCATATTTATTTTCTTTCTATTTTAGCTTCCAAGTGTAAATTACATATATATATATATATATATATATATATATATATATATATATATATATATATATATATATATATATATATATATATATATATATATATATATATATATATATATATATCACGGTATAAGAGAAAAAATCCTTACTTAGCAGTGAGATGCAAGCAAAGATTGTTTCTAGAAATTCAATATAAAAAGCTATCTTAATATAAAATTTGGTACGATAAAGAAAAATATTTAAAATATCTGGATATTATAAAATAAAGTTGGAAAAAGTTAGGAATTTATAACTTTCTTAGTGAAATTTAGTTAGGAAATATAACTGATTAATAATAATTCATTGCAGGTTCGAAGCCCATGTCAGGAGAGGCATCAAACCGTAAATTTTTTATTTAGCTAAAACCAACTAATAGTCTTCAAAGAGGCTACTGAAAAAACAGTAACCTATATGGACATGGATACACTGTTGATACTAAAGAGAAGAGGAATTATTATTATTATTATTATTATTATTGTTATTATTATTACACCCTTAAATCCCCAGCTCTAACGTGTCTGTGTTCACCCTCATACGAATGGGGTTGAATTATGACATGAAACATCAAACAAAGCTATTATTATTATGGTTATTATTATTATTATTATTATTATTATTATTATTATTATTATTATTATTATTATTATTATTATTATTATTGTTATTATTATTATTAATCACCTATTTTCAGCGCTGAGAATATGTGCATGCGTGCGTGCAGGCACACTCGCTATTCAGAGATTAAGTAAACTGATAATATTAAATGAATAATATGATCATTGTTCTTTCAGTGTAAACAGAACCGTCTTCATTATATTTGCTCAGGTGCTGTTTTTTAATCTGCGTATTGGTAAACATTGTCAGGTAACGTTCACGCTCACGTGGTCTTGAAAACGTTTCACGGTAACATATCAGCGTTGCCATAACGGCGTTCATCCATCTCGTATATACATGAATTATGAAGAGTAATTATTCTTTTTTTATGGCCTCGCATCGCCTGATTAAGCTTTTCTGTTATTTTCTTTTTAATCTATTTTTTTCCGTATTTCCTTGATTTATGAAGAGTAAAGATTTTTTCTTTTAATGTTATTTGTTTCTTTCTTTACTTAGCTTAATTAAGCTTCCTTCTCCTTCTTCTTCTCCTTTTTCTCCTTCTTCAACTCACCAGTCCTTTCCAATGATCAGAGTTTGGGACCGGCATTGAACTGAACTGTTTTTCACCGTTAGTATGACCGGCACCAAGTTGGGCTGGCATGCTCCTCCAGTGGGTGAATTTATCTTCTCTCCATGCTTCTTATTATTCTTACTTTAACCCTCTCCATTGAACCGAACTTAAGACCATAACTGAGGTGGGATGGTTTGCTCCCCAAGTTTTGAATTATTCTCTCTCTCTCTCTCTCTCTCTCTCTCTCTCTCTCTCTCTCTCTCTCTCTCTCTCTCTCTCTCTCTCTCTCTCTCTCTCTCTCTCTCTCTCTCTCTCTCTCATAATCTTTTGACTCCAATCCTCTCCATGGATCCGAACTTGGGACCGACACCGATTTGCGCTGACTTGCTCCCTCAGTAGCTAGATTTATCACCGCCTTTCTCTTAAATTTTGAGACCCGATTTGACCTTGCATTATTCCATTAGAAAAGAAGGCGTGGCTGACCTTCCAAACCCCTCCCCCCCCCCAATACTATGAACTGACCAGAGAAACTGACATGAGGAATTTGACAATTGATATAATTCAAGATTAAAAAAAAAGTCAATGCAATTGCACGTATTATATATTGATAATACATACAAGGTAATTTGTTATAAGTTATTTATTGTGTGATTTATTTTATGTATTTTTTATGTATTTCACTTATTCATTTATATACATATAGATGTATCTATTACTTTATTCATATATATGTATATATTTGCTTAGATGACATATATATTTATGTATGTATTTGTGTTTATTTATTTGAAGATATATGTCATTATATATTATTTCTTTCAGTTTTATGGTTTTTTAGTCATCTTTATTAAATGATATGTTATTATTTATTTTATCTATTTTTATTACTATTATAGTAATTCTTTTGTCACTATATATAATGCAATTTACATTTTTCCAGATTATTTTATTTTATAGATATCATATACTAATATTTTTAAAGATAAAATATATCTTTCACTTCGAATATATATATATATATATATATATATATATATATATATATATATATATATATATATATATATATATATATATATATATATATATATTAGCTTTATAAGTGTACATCAGGCCCGGGCACCAAAAAACATATATGACGAAGAAAAAAGTAGAAGTTTAAGGACAGGGCATAAATAAGGGAATGCTAAAGCATCACTTTGATCTTTCGCACGCGCCATATTTCTAATACCAGAGTTTGCAATTAAAATAAATTTAACAAGTCAAGTTTTATTTTATTTAATACTTAAGAAAAAATGTATAGCTAAAGATTTTATTTATATTAAATTTACACGTTGCTCTCATAAAAAAAAATATTTTCCGTAAATGTTTATAAATAATTTTTATTTATTTTCGTTAGTCGAAGTAAAAGAAATACTTTATTTTTCTCGTATTGAAAAAAAATATTTGAAAAAAAAGGGATTTAATTCTTGGATAGCATTCGAAAATTTCCCCTTTTCATTATTTGTTTTTTTTACTTATTTTTTTATTTTTCGCTACTGCGCAAGTAATATATACTGTTGTCTGTTCTCCTTGACTCTTTTGAGGATATTTGCAAAAGAACGACTATTTGAAAATCAGCCCAAAGTCTTTGCAAAATACTTTGAATGGCAGTAGATTTTTTCTCAAAAACTTTGCTGCCCTTTGTAAATAATTATTCATTTTCATTACAACTCCTCTTCATTCTTGTCAGCTTAATTTAACCCATATTTTATACTGGGGTCGCCGTCGTAAGAATGTAGGATCGTCATCAAAACGAATCAAGAGTTAAAATTATCTAAAGCAAATATGGCTACTGATATATTTAGGACTTTTAAAAGAATTTGAAAAAAAAACGAAAACTTCTCATCCTCAAAAAAGAATATATTTAATCGTGTATGTATTTGGGTGTGGTCACGCGAGGCCACTTGATATACACAACAAAAGGTCAGACGAATAGATAGACGGCATAAAAAAAGAAATAAAAGAAAAGAAAGAAAATTTGGGGGTGGGGGGGGTTGGAGAAAGAAAATGGACATTGGGAAAGATCATTATCTTAAAGTTGTAAATTCTTTTTCCTTGGTTTTTCTG
>JAXCGZ010021194.1:47500-68893 GCA_037179515.1 Halocaridina rubra | reverse complement strand
AGGCTGCAAAATAATGAAGAAAACAGAAAAGACAAAATAGCAGCAGTCTCTATTCTAAACATTCCATCGAAGTCCTCTCCCCCACAGCCACAGTTGCCCAATAATGCAAGTGCAAGGGTTACAGCTCAAATATATATTCGCATTCCTGGCAACCCCTTTGAGAGAGAGATACGTAATACATTGACAAATCAAGGCATTCCTTCTGAAGAAGTCTTGATTAAGGAGCTTTCTCGCAAACCAAACTGGGTTTCCTTCGCAATAACGATATCGAAAGGATTTGAATATGTGCCTTACAAACTGAATCAATGGCCTACAGGCACAATTGTCCAGCCATTTCGTGGGGGCAAACAATGGACACAACCTGGGTATTCTACAAAATATCCCAAACTACAGTCATACCAAAATAAACAGCAAAGAGCTAATGAAACAATCCCCTATACGCGAGACTACAGAAAGAGACATGATACAAACCTCTCTTATCGCCGTCCACGCACAAGAGACTTCTCCGGAGTGATGGCTCTTACAACCCTAGACACTCACCTAGGCATACAAACTTTGGGAAGGCCCGATCATACCACGGCACGTACTCAAACCAGTGTTACACATCCAACGGCAGGTACAGACACTAGGATCCATGGGCTAACCCCAGAACACACTACAATGATGAATTCCCAGCAGAATCACACAGTCAAAACTACAACTATGACTATGGATACCACCCCAATGAAACATGGTAAGAATGTAACATTAGTACCTGTGAACGCTCAGTCCCTGCTCGCTCATTTTGAGGAAATAATAATGCTAACAAAAGACTACAACATAGACATCCTCTGTGTAAGTGAAACTTGGCTTCCTCCTACAACTGAAAATAAATATGTGAATATCCCATAGTTTAAAATATTTCGCAATGACCATGGCCGAGGGGGTGGGGTTTGTATTTATGTTAGAAATTATCTTAGTGCATCAGAAATAACAACAGGTTTAGAAAAACCTGAGGAGCTCGAAGATTTATGGATCACTGTGCAGTATCAGAAACTTCCATCTTTCATTGTAGGGTGTGTTTACCGTCACCCTAAAGCACCTACCAGTTCATTCAATCATCTGCTAGAAACATTCAGAAATATCTGTGTGCGTCATAAACCCATATACATACTTGGTGATTTTAATGATGACTTGCTCTCAGCAGATAACAAAATGAAAAGGGTGATCAACATTGTGAAGTTAACACAAATAGTGACAAAACCGACCCGCATAACCCCTAATTCTAGGACTCTTATAGATCTGATAATAACAAATAAAGTGGAAAGTATACCCTATTGGGACGTAGTTCCCTGCCCAATTGCAGACCACGAGCTGAACATTGCTATGCTAAACATAAACAAGCCGAAAAGGAAGCCTCTCCTCAAGACATTCCGGTGTCTAAAAAATTACTCCCCTGATATCTTTTGTGAAACATTAATCAACAGCACAAACGCACTTAATAGAATTAAATACACAGATAACGTCGATTTGCAGGTTGAGATTTTAACAAAAGTCTTCCTTGAATGCTTAGATAGTTGTGCACCCATTGTAACAAGAAAAATAACCCACCCCTCAGCCCCCTGGCTAACCAATGACATCAAAGAGGCAATGCAAATCAGAAATCAAATACAAAAAGAGCTAAAAATGAATAGATATGATATGACTCTCCGAGAACGTTATAAAGCAGAAAAGAAACGTGTCAGATCTCTCATCAGTGTAAGTAAAAAGGACTTTTACAAAAAACAATTTAATGACTAGACATGATACAGCAGCAACATGGAAAGTGATAAGAAGCATGATACCAAATGAAAAGAGTACCTCAGAAAGTTATGAAAATATTACGGAGTTGAAAGACAAAGCAGATAACTTTAATAACTATTTTGCTAACGTTGGCAAAAATACATATGAAAAAACTCAAGAAAACATCAACTCAGTGAATATGAGTAATTGCTTAAATGACAATTTTTCCAATGAAAACACAAGAGAGTACTTCAAGATAAATCCTATTGATTGTGCTACCCTAATTCTTACCATAAAGAGCCTAAGAAACTCTGGCTCTTATGGTTCAGATGGTATACCATTTCAGTTCATCAAAGATGCTCTACCCATGATTGCATCCTATATTCTAACTATTATGAACACTTCCATTGTTACTAAAAAGTTTCCTGACTCTTGGAAAATATCACATGTAATACCTCTGCATAAAAAGGGGGACAGAGAAGATGTGACAAACTATTGTCCCATTTCCCTGCTACCCATTTTCTCTAAAATATTAGAAAAAATTGTTGCATGCCAACTTATGTCATATTTAGAATCAAATAGACTACTAACGATTAACCAACATGGTTTTAGACCAAAACTCTCGACGGAAACTGCACTGCTTAAAGTTACGAATAGTATATATAATAATATAGATATGAAAAAAATATCTTTGCTTATATTATTAGACTTATCAAAAGCCTTCGACAGTGTAAACCATGAAATTCTTTTAAGTAAATGTATTAACTTAAATATTGATCCAAGCTGGTTTAGCGAGTATCTATCTAATCGTAAACAGTCCATACGTCTTAACAACATTATCTCTGTGCCAAAAAATGTATCATTTGGTGTGCCACAGGGATCAGTACTTGGTCCTATCCTCTTCTCCATTTACGTAAATGATCTATCTTCTTTCATTTCTGACTGTCTAGTCGTACAATATGCAGATGACACTCAACTACTCCTTAGTGGTGATATTAATAATCTCCCAGAGCTAACTTTAAGAGCAGAAAACACTCTGTCAAAAATTAAAACCTATTTCCAAGAAATTGGGCTGTTAATTAACGAAAGTAAAACACAGTGCATATTTATTGGTTCAAGGTTCCACATAGCACAAATTCCAGAAAACACAACAATTAATTTTTGCGACAATATTATCACCTAGCAAAACAGTCAAAAACCTAGGAATTCACTTTGATAACCACATGTTGTTTGATTCCCACATAGATAAAGTATGCAAAAAGGTTACAGGAACATTAATGTACTTATCACGTATAAAAGACAATTTTGAGACTACCACTCGAATAACTGTTGTTGAATCTCTAGCCCTAAGTCACATTAATTACTGCACAACTGTTTGGGGAGCTACCACTAAGACTCAGATAAACAGAATACAGAAGCTTATTAATTTTGCAGCTCGAGTTGCCCTGGGAGGAATAAGAAAATATGACCACATCACACCAGCTCTCAATAAACTTGGGTGGCTGCGGGCAGAAAATAAGGTCGCTTATGCTATTTATGTTTTTGTATTCAAAATTTTGGACCATCATTATCCTAGCTGGCTATTTGATTTAAAAACAGTCAGGGATATAAGGGGAACCAACACAAGACAGAGCAGTGAGCTCTTTATTCACAGAACAAACACAGAAGCAGGTTCAAAGATGATCACTATCAAAGGGCCAACACTCTGGAATAATATTCCAGAGCATCTTAAAAATGCATCCTCCTTCACAGCTTTCAAAGGCAAACAATATAGTTTTCTTTTGGACAAATAGTTGCTGCTCATTAAGAACTAATTATTCTCATTGTAAGGAAACAAATATGGAAATGATGCCGATAATAACGATCCTGTATCTAGTGGCATACTTACTACTTTATTATTAACATTATTGTTAACATTTTTATTACAGCATTATTATTTTCTATGAAAGCTACATTTAATTTAATTATATGTCTAACCCTCTTATTTATTAGTTTAATTACATTTCTACTTATAAGTTACTATTAATGTTGAATAACCATTGTACAAAATGGAAATAAATGTTTGTTTGTTTGTTTGTTGTTTATTGTTTTTTTTTCAATTTTCTTTGTAATATTCGATCGCATTAAGCGGTAGAAGAGGAGGAGGATGCGGGAGAAGGAACCTCTATCGGCAATCATTTTGTCACACTTCCGTATCAGCTGATGCACCCTCGCACACTATTTCCCTGACGATATTGTATCGAAAATTTGTTTGCTGTTTGTTCTTAATGCTTTTTTCAATTTTCTTCGTAATATTCGATTGCATTAAGTGGCAGAAGAGGAGGAGGATGCGGGAGAACGAACCTCTATCGGCAAATGTTTTGCCACTTCCGTATCAGCTGATGCACATCGGTCGCTATTTCCCTGACGATATTATATCGAAAATCTGTTTGCTGTTTATTCTTAATGCTTTTTTTCAGTTTTCTTCATAATATTTGATTGCATTAAGCAGTAGAAGAGGAGAAGGATGCGGGTGAACGAACCTCTATCGGCAAACGTTTTGCCACTTCCGTATCAGCTGATGCACCCTTGCACGCTATATCCCTGACAATATTATATTAAAAAAATTTTTGCTGTTTGTTCTTAATGCTTTTTTCATTTTTCTTCATAATATTCGATCGCATTAAGCGGTAGAAGAGGAGGAGGATGCGGGAGAACGAACCTCTGTTGGCAAACGTTTTGCCACTTCCGTATCAGCTGATGCACCCTCGCACGCTATTTCCCTGACGATATTATATCGAAAATGTGTGTGCTGTTTGTTCTTAATGCTTTTTTACAATTTTCTTCATAATATTTGAACGCATTAAGCGGTAGAAGAGGAGGAGGATGCGGGAGAACGAACCTCTATCGGCAAACATTTTGCCACTTCCGTATCAGCTGATGCACCCTTGCACGCTATTTCCTTGATGATATTATATTGAAAATATGTTTGGTGTTTGTTCTTAATGCTTTTTTTCCATTATCTTCATAATATCCGATTGCCTTAAGCGGTAGAAGAGGAGGAAGATGGCGGAAAAGTGGCTCCGAGGCGGTCGATTTTTTACCATAATGAAATTTTATTTCAAATTTTTTTGCATGGGCGTTATTTGCGAATTTCGTATTTTTTTACTATTATTTTTTAAGGCCGTTTTTACAATTTCGCTGATATAAAAAATGCGTAGAAAGCGAACAAGGTGTATTTTTATTTTATGGATTTGTATTTTATAGCTGTGGAACATTGTGTCTTATTTGTATGATTGGAATTATGCTGACTTAAGTTGGACTTATTTATAATTTTATTTTCATGCATATTTCCTTCACATACTAGAGTCCGTCTTGTGGACAAAGTTAGAAAAATTGCACTACTGCAAAATATTGAATTAAAAATTAATTTGCTTTCTACTAAAGTAAGCAGGCATTTAAGTTTTCTTGTCCATGGGTATGCTGTATTCTTTGCACAACTTATTTACCCATGTGATGTGATTCGATCAGTTTAACGTCACAGACTCCCTTTTCTAATAAGGGCTAGGATCATGCCTCCTTGCGAAGGACTTTAGTTTTTGGCAGGTGTGACTGTTTCCCTGGTAGAATGCCCTTCTATCCTTAGAAGGATAGAAGGGCATGATGCCTTGAAGTCGCGAGCATTACCACTTTGCCATGGTGACCCATAATTTTCATTGGCAGAGGTTAGATGATGAGTTTTACAACACCATTGCAGACATCTGTTCTCAGATCAAATTCCTTTGGTCTGCATTACATTCCTTGCAAGGTGTTCACAGTGTAATTTCCTTTTGCTTGTCATAACACTTTTTAGTTTGGTGGCCACTGTATAGGAGTGGTAACGCTCGCAACTTTGATTTGACAGGTGGGCCCGCAGCCCGCCACGGCCTGAGGTTATAAATGGTCTTCACTCAGAGTAATGGACACTCTTACCAAAACCAAAGTCCTTCAAAGGAAGGCAACATCCTAGCCCTTACAAGAAAAGGGAGTCCTTGACATAAAACTGATCACATTGTTATGTTAGTTCTCACTGTATTGTTTACTTCAGAAATGAGATTTTTTTCTGATTCCAAAGTTGGAAAAACGTGATCTATTTTGTCGACGATTCTGTAGATTGTACATTCAAGTGATGTAAATGACTTTAGTACATGTTCTTAAGGGTGCCCCAAAGTCAGACATTTATGAGGACTTTATTCACATTCATTAGATACATTTCATACGGAAATGCATTTGTGCGTGTTGTTTATTTTATAGGTATGTGAAGACCGAAGAGTATGGGTACAGCCTCATGGATGTCGGAGCGGCTGCATTTATTATTAATAATGGCATTGTGGAAGGAAGGAAACGTTCATCAAACTTGTAAGTATAATTCTGCAAGCTCTTCATTAAAGGTCTATTCGATATAATACTGTAACTAATTTCACATCATAGACCATCTTCTCTGCTAAGAGCTAGGACGGTGCCTTCTTGCAAAGGACTTTGGTTTTAACAGGTGTGATCATTACCTTGAATGAATGCCCTTTCTAAACTCAGACCTTGGCAGCCACAAACTCTCGACCTGTCGACTCAGTGTCACGAACATTACCACTTTGCCATTTTTGTCTCACGGCTCTCATATAATAAAAGTGTTAAATAACTAATTGTGTATGATATTTTATTATAATTATGGCTACTTGTACTTAACTTATAACAGTGCTACTTATGTGTAATGTCATCAAAGCTTAGTTCAGGTTGAAATCTTAAAAGAAAACCCCAGACATGCACATAAGTGTCAACAGTGTTGTTACTAATGTGAAAACTGTTGTGATTGTCTTCCTGACAAACTGGCGGCTTACAAAGCTGTTGGCGAATGAGTTCAGTGGTTTTCTATTATAATATCAAAGTGTGCTGTGCAATATGTATGTTAAAATTAGACATAGTTTATTATTATTTCCACTTCTAATGAATCCTTTCTCGGAATTTAAGTTTTGTTTTATATGGCATATAAAAATCAGAAAGAAATTCAGTTCAGCTAGAAATAATTTTGTTATATTTGGTATATAAAAACCAGAATGGAATTTAACTCAGTCAAAAATAATTATGTTTCCATTATACATCAATAGCTTTGTTGTGAGAGATGCCACAATATTATCAATATTAGGAATCCTACGATTGGTTTTAGTAAGAGCAACCGGTTACCAACATCATGTTACGGAATATGGGGTACATGCTAATTTCTTCTTCACCTTAGCTCTTGTGAAGGTACGTTTTTAGATATGTGTTCATAATTATATTATTGCTTTACTTGAGTTTAAGGATGTAGAATATTATTCATATGATATGACTGGACTAGTTAAAAAGGCCACAACACTCCCTATCTCTGTTTCTCTTTGCTTTATGTTTCTTTGTGGCCATGCCCAACGAGGGCAGTTTTCTTTGTCCTTCCCAGTGTCACAATCACCAAAAAATATAACTTCATGAAAGGGATAAAAGTTTATGAATCTTTATTAGTGTGAGGCCATATCTAAATTAAGAAAAGGGGATGCAGTGGTGCTCTGTCATACTTTGTGCATCCTCAACCCTTCCAACATTAAATTTTTGGGAAGAAATATAACTTACAAGGGGAAGTGGTAGCCAGCCTTTCTCTCTCTTATCTTCTTCAGTTGGATCTTACAAAGAAAGTACATGTATGGAATTCTTTCTCCACAATCTAGGATACTACAGATGTATTGCTTGTTCTTCTGTACATGGCGTGTTCTTGTATATACTTTACTCAATATACAAAAGTATACGGTGTATTCTAGTATTAGAGTGCAGAAATGATTGTAGGTCTTGCTTGACAAAAGAATATATCTTATACTAATGAAGTGTTGTTAATGGTTTATGTTGACTTTATTGCTTGGGTAAGCTATATTGTCCTAATTTCTATAGAGAAATGCATATTATCAAAGCTACCTCAGTATCCAACATATTCATATCTATCTATCTCAACCATAACTCTTCTCTTTCACTTCCTATGCACCCGGTGAAAATTCAGTGGGTCGGTCTCTGTCTCTCTCATATATATATATATATATATATATATATATATATATATATATATATATATATATATTATATATATATATATATATATATATATATATATATATATATATATATATATATATATACAGTAATCCCTCTCTGTATCACGGTTCACCTTCCGCGGATTCAGTGCATAGCGGATTTTTATGGCGAGCATATGTATTTTATATCATAGATTTTCTGGGTATATCGCGGGATTCCATGATATGTGGAAATATTAAAATTTCCAGTATTTTCAATATTTTATTGATAAAAAAAAGTATTTTCTAGCCTAAGAATAATAAAAGAGTAAAAAACTAGTAAAAAACATAAATTTAATCATGTACCTCACAGTATTGCACCATATAAAATACGATACCGGTACGGTATGTGCTGCGTAAATATCTGCGTCTTGGAATGATGATATTGGCTGCTGGGTGGGAGACGACTAATCACAGAATTGTGTTCTGTATGCTGGGGTCTGATTGGCTTTTTGATTGAAGCTTGATTCTTCCAGCATCTTCCCTTGTCTCGCCTCACCCATTCAGTTCTTACATGTGCGCCTTTAGCGCTGTCGTCGGCTGTGCAGTATGTAAACGTCATCATCACTCTCATCGTCATCATTACCGCATCCCTCTGCTCTCACATGTTAGTCTCGTAAAGTTACTATATTATCATTATTGTTATTATAAATATAATGTGTTATTATTATAGGTATTATTTTTGTACCTTATACATATAGGTTATTTACAGTAAACTTACCTATCACGCTCATATAGCTTTACGCTTGTGCGCTGTTATTAATAAAGTAAAGGGTGAGTTGTTATCAGTGCAGGGAGGGTTTATAAAGGTAAAAATAAATATAAAATATGGTGCTGCTACTTCGTGGATTTTCACCTATCGTTGGTGGTCCTGGAATGTAACACCCGCAATAAAGGAGGGATTACTGTATATATATATATATATATATATATATATATATATATATATATATATATATATATATATATATATATATATATATATATATATATATATATATATATATATATATATATATATATATATATATATACAGTGTTCCCCCGATTATTCGCGTTTCTTGGTTCGCGTTCTCACTGTATCGCGGTTTTTTTTTTTTTGGCAAAAAAGAAGGAAAAAAGAAATAAGATTATTGTGACACCAGGATGGGCCAAAAAATGATAAAATAAAACAGACTTTATCAGGTTGTAAAGAGAAACAGAGATGGAGAGTGTAATGACCTGTCAGATGTGAAGGGATTATAAAAGATGTGTAATGAATATCCAGCTCTCTGCTGGGTTTTAATATACCTCTGCATTACTTTCATGATGTCTATTCCAATAATTCTGCTTAGATCTTATTATTATTATTATTATTATCATCCTTGGCAACAATAATTTTCCTTTGATGATGATTGTGGAGATTATTATCATCATCATCATTATTATTATTATTAAGGGCTCATCATTGTTTGTACATCTGTTGGTTTATTTACTTTTAATAACTGTGTAAAGTGCCCCTCCCTCGTTGGCTGGGACAAGGGAGTGTGGGGTGTTGGGTAGAATAGAATGTTGGAGAGAGAGAGAGAGAGAATCTTTAAGTAACTCTTGTTCATTCAACCAAAACTACATTATTTATAGTAAAAATAATGGTTTAATTACGAATTCGTAGTAATAATGATGATGATAATAATAATAATAATAATAATAATAATAATAATAATAATAATAATAATCTCCCCAATCATCATCAAAGGAAAATTATTGTTGCCAATAATAATAATAATAATAAGATCTAAGGAGAATTTTTAGAATAGACATCATGAGAGAGATGCAGAGGTATAGTAAACCCAGCAGAGAGCTGGATATTCATTACACATCTTTTATAATCCCTTCACATCTGACAGGTCATTACACTCTCCATCTCTGTTTCTCTTTACAGCCTGATAAAGGCCATTTTATTTTATAATTTTTGGCCTGTCATGGTGTCATAATCATCTTAAAAAAAATAAAAAAATAAAAATTTAAGGCTGATCCTACTTTGCGGTTTTCCTGGTTCGCGCCGGGTCCCGGAACCGAACTACCGCAATAAGGGAGGGAAGACTGTATATATATATATATATATATATATATATATATATATATATATATATATATATATATATATATATATATATATATATATATATATATATATATATATATATATATATATATATATATATATATATATATATAGTAACCCCTCGCTATATCACGGTTCACCTATCGTGAATTCAGTGCATCGCGTTTTTTTTTTCTTTTTTTCTGCGTATACGAAAATATTAAAAATTTAAATTTTCAGTATTTTCATTATTTTATTGAAAACAAATATTTTCTTCATTATTTGATTGATAAAATCATGTATTTCCCAGCCTGAGAGTAATAAAACAGTACGAAATAGTAAAAAAAAAACATAAATTTAAACATGTATCTGCACCATAGAAAGTACGATACCAGTATTGGCGTTTCGGAAAACGCAAAGGGTCGCACCTACGGGAGCTAGCATATATTAAAATTTCCAGTATTTTCATTATTTTATTGATAAAAAAAATTTTCTTAGCTTAAGAATAATAAAACAGTAAAAATTAGTAAAAAATATAAATACTCACAGTATTGCACCATGTAAAATACGAAACCGGTATCAGCCTTTTGGAAAACAGAAAGGGTCGCACCTACGTGAGCTAGTACATATTGAAATTTTAATTATTTTATTGATAAAAAAAGGATTTCCTAGCCTAAGAGTAATAAAACAGTAAGTAAAAATCATAAATTTAAACATATAACTCACAGTATTGCACCATGTGCAATACTGTATGATAGCGTATACTGTATTGGCATCTTGCTAAACACAAAGGCTCGCACCTACGTGAGATAGTTCATGTAAAGCTACTGCTGAAAGGGTGGGACACGACGAATCACAGAAATGTTTTTCTATATGTTCTGTATCATGGGGTCTGATTGGCTTTTTGATTGAAGCTTGGTTCTCCCACCATCTTCCATTGTCTCGCCTCACTCGTTCAGTCTAACTCACATGTGTTCCGTTTGCCTTGTGCTTATTACTACATTGTGCTTCTGATTTATTTTATTCATGTATTTCAACCTTTGCAATGCCTCCCAAGTGTCCTTCATCTTCTGAGGCTTTTGGCAGTGAGCCTAAGCGACAATGGAAGATGTTAACCATAACAGATAAGGTAAAACTGTTAGATATGCTGAAAGAAGGAAGAAGGTTTCCGGATGTCAGCCGCCATTTTGGCCTCAACGAATCTACTGTTCACTACATCAAAAAGGACAAGGCAAATATCAGGAAAACAGCGACTATCTCATTTAGTAAAACAGCAAAGAGGGTCGTAACACCCCGCAATAAGATAATAGTGCAGATGGAATCTGCTTTGGCCCTGTGGATTGCTGATTGCAGAAAGAACATCAGCATAGACGCTAATATAATACAAACAAATGTGTTGAAGCTGTACGAGACATTCGCTGCAAACGAACCCGACGACGACAGTGCTGACCGTGGAGAGGAAGAGAGAGAAGAAATATCGACGACCCACAACCAGGACCCTCCAGCGATTCTCCACCGAGGAAACGATCGTTTGTTGCAAGCAAGGAATACTTTGCCAAATTTCAAAAACGCTATGGCCTAGAGAGCGTTTCGGTTTATGGCGAAGCTGCCTCTGCAGATACAGCTGCAGCTGAAGATTACGTGAACAACGACTTCAAGAAAATTATTGCCGAAGGGGAATATGCTCCTGAGCAAGTCTTCAACATGGATGAGACTGGGTTATTTTGGAAGAGAATGCCGTCTCGCACATTTCTCTTCAAGGAAGAAGCTAAAGCCCCGGGATGTAAAGCGCACAAAGACCTCGTTACTCTCATCATGTGTGGGAATGCTGCGGGCTTCATGTTAAAGCCTGGGCTTATCTACTAGTCAAAGTACCCTAGGGCTTTGAAGAATAAGAATAAGAATCTGCTGCCAGTGTATTGGATGAATATCCCTAAGGCCTGGATCACAAAAAGCCTCACATCGGACTGGTTTCACCAATGCTTTATCCCTCAGGCCAAAATTTATCTTGCGGAAAAAGGCCTTGAATTTGAAGTCCTTTTGATGGATAATGCTGGTGGCCACGCAACTAATATCGAATATGAAGGTGTTCAAGTAGAGTTCCTGCTACTGAATACGACATCACTGATTCAGCCTATGGATCAAGGCGTTATTCGTGCAGTCAAGGCCCTCTACACACGAAATGCCCTGGCGAACCTGGTTGAAGCCATGGATGCGGACAAAGAATTCTCAATAAAGACTTACTGGCTTAATTACATGATTGCTACATGCCTTCAAAATATTCAAAATGCAATCAAAGAGATGAAGCCGACCACAATCAATGCCAGCTGGAAGAAATCGTGGCCCGAAGTTATCTACGACTACAAGGGATTTGCTCCTGACAAGTCCATAACTCGGCAGTTGCGAAAGCTGTGAAGTTGGCTGCATTGCTAGAAGGAGAAGGCTTTAAAGATATGACTCACGAAGACGTGAATGAATTGATTGACTGCCACTTGCAGCCTTTGACTGATGAAGACTTGGAGGAAATGACAAAATCAGCAAGCGAAGAAGAGGAAGAAGAACAACCAGAGGAAACGCGTGAAGAAATCGAAGAACCTGGCCTTAGGCTCGAACATCTGGCAGCCATGTATGAACACGTGAAAGCACTCCAACTACTCTCGCAAGAACATGACGATATGGTTCGTTCAGTGACCTGCAATCTTCTCAATGATTCCATGATTCCTTACAAGACCATCTTCCAGCAAAAGAAGAAACAGCGACAGCAACTCCCCATTACCATGTTCTTCTCTCGCAGCTGTTATTGGCTGCGTAATAATTTCCTATGGAGTCTATACACGTCATTACCACCTCATTCACGGCAAGTTTACCCATCACGTTCATATAAATTTACACTTGCATGCTGTTATTTATAAAGTAAAGGGTGGTTTTTTAACAGTGCAGGGAGGGTTTATACAGTAAACGTAAAAATAAATGTAAAATACCTATGTATATGAGTATCATGTCATCTTCACCTCATTCATGGTAAGTTTACCTATCACTTTCATATAAATTTATGCTTGCACGCTGTTATTAATAAAGGAAAGGGTGGTTTTTTAACAGTGCAGGGAGGGTTTATACAGTAAAGGTAAAAATAAATGTAAAATACCTATGTATACAGGGTGATCCTACTTCTTGGAAATTCACCTATCACACCTACCAAGCCCAAACTTTTGCCTGTGGCCATAATTTCGTTCACAATGTGAATAGCTAACTCCTGTGTGAAGCCCTCGAAGTCTATCAGCCACACAACCACTCCAAAGTTTCCTCCAGGCAGTCTTCTTCCAAAGCTGGAGGATGGACAGGAGCATTGTCCATTATGAGAAGACATTAAAGGGGCAAACCTTTTTCCTCAAGATATTTCTTCACAGCTGGTTCAAACACTTCAGTCAACCTCTCTATGAATAAAATCTGCATGACCCAAGCCTTTGTAATCAACCTCCACATTACCGAAAGTCTAGCCTTCAACACATTGCGTTTAAAAACGCACGGATTTTCAGACTGGTAGAGTAAAAGAGGCTTAATCTTATAGGTCCCACTATCATAGCACACAATAAAAGTGTAAGCCTGTCTTTCATTGGTTTGTGACCAGGCAGTACGTTCTCCTCTTGGGTTATATAGGTCCTTTTATGCATTTTCTTCCAAAAGAGTCCGGTTTCATCACAGTTAAAAACTTGATGCAAAACGTAACCTTTACTTTCTATAAATTTCTTGAATTCTAGCACGTTCGCATCTGCTTCCTTTTGGTTCGAACTAGCCACCTCTCCATACCTAACAAACACTATGACTCCCAGTTCGTCGAAAAAAAATTTCAATCCAGCCTCTACTGTCTTTAGATTCGTGAGTTTTAGAGCCACTAGAACTCCGAGTGATCACTACTAAATCCTGGTGTATTTTTCGGGCCTTGGCATATTATAGCCTCACTAACACTATTTCCAGCCAGCTGTTTCTCATTTATCCACACCAGCAGTAACTTTTCTACCTCTTCTATCAACTGTGACCTAATCTTTGTTAATATAGTCACTTCGTTAGGCACATCAGCTGCCTTAAAGACCTCTTTATTTTTCAAAATAGTACAGATGCTGTATTTTGCCATGTTATACTGCGTGGCAAGATCAGAAACACAAACACCGTTTTCATGTTTAGAAATTATTTCTTTCATCGTTTCCACTGTTATACATTTGGGCTTTTTAACGCCACTGTCACTAACTCACTTTACTTTCTTAGGAGCCATAATGAGGGCTAGCTTAAAGTAAAAGGCAAAACAATGGAAAACTACTATGAACGAACTACATACACAGAGCGAACGACCTACACAGCACGGACACCAGTGTAGAACTGAGAGCAACCACGCACTCGCCCAGGCGAACGCGAATGTGGTTTCCCAGGCGGATATGCGTGTTGTTGACTCGAGGGTTGTTCAGGGGGATCAGTTTGTTTGTAAATAGTGTTCGTGAGGCAAGGTTCCACTGTATATATGTAAAAACTATATACACACAGGGGATCCCCAATTAACGTCAGGGTTCTGTTCCTGACAGCTGACTTTTTTTTTTTTTTTTTTTTATATGATTGTGACACCAGGACGGGCCAAAAAAAAATCATAAAATAAAACAGCCCTCATCGGGCCTGGGCACGAAGAACACATAAAGTAATGAGAAACAGAGATGGAGAGTGTAATGACTTGTCAGATTTGAAGGGATAATAAAAGATGTGTGATGAATATCCAAGAATATTCAGTGTAGCTGTAGGCATAGAAAAAGAACCGTAACTGAAGGAAGACTTAACATCGAACTGTCCTGGACAGACCTATTTAAGTTCAAAAAAACTTTCAGCTGTAGTATTGCAACGGGCGGCTGGTGCCATGAGCCAACCTACTACATGACTATTTATTTACAGAGGGAGGCCTCAGTACCTCAGTGGTAGACCGCATGAGAAGGGAAGCGACTAATATGAACATGAGCTCATCGCGGGGCATTAGGAGAGACATCCAATCTCAATCCCTCAGCTACAATATATCTGTGTATACCCCCGTTCGAATGGGAACTAATTGTCACACATAACACGGTATGACAGTTGAAGAGCTAGAAGGTTCTGCCTCCCATAGCTCAATCTCTCTTACTCTACATTTTCTTCTTTCCGTCTTAGCACGGATTTTGACTTAAGTTGAATCACACCTATTATTCGAACTTAGGTCCCCCACTAATGCTAAAAATATATGCTCTAAAACATGGAAAAATTAAGTTCTTATCATTACTACTGTGGTTGGCTTGCTTCTGGATAACTAGATAACTTCAGGCTCCATATCCAACTTAGGGTTGAACAGCTTAACACCACCGTATGAGCACAAGCACAAGTGGGTTACACTTCTTCTTCCCCCCTTTACCATTTTCACGGCATTAAACAGTCTATTTGCTCTCCTGAATTAACAAGAGGCTCACTGGGATGTGCCGCCAATGCTGGTCATCCAGCCAAAGCACTTACAACATCATGATGTTGAAAATATGCATCCACAGCGAATGAACACGAAAAACAGTATGACAGACGTTTTTATTGTTCTTATAGTGCTATCCTTATGGTTTCTCTCTCTCTCCAATATTTATATATGGTAATTTTTTAAATAAATTAAATCTGATTCTTTCAAATAACCAAATGCATTAATGAAACCATTAACTTGATATATACGTATATAACAATGTATTGTGATTATTTTGCCAACCTCAACAAACTTTTTTGAATATAGATCGTATTTATGTCTATGTACTTGGTAATTCTATATATAAAGTCTAAAACCTTCAAATAACCAAAACCATTAACTTGATATAGTATATACGTATACATCAATGTCGTATGACTGTTCTTCTACCAACCTCAATGCAATTTTTTGCATAAGAAAGATCATATTTATGAATATGTATTTGGTAATTCTATATATAAAGTCTAAAACCTTCAAATAACCAAAACCATTAACTTGATATAGTATATACGTATACATCAATGTCGTATGACTGTTCTTCTACCAACCTCAATGCAGTATTTTGCATAAGAAAGATCGTATTTATGAATATGTATTTGATATTTATGTAAGTAAGTTAAGTCTAATTCCTTCACAAAAAGTAATACATTAACAAATAAATAAATAAAACCTTTAACTTGATACAGTATATATGTATGCAGTACAACAATGGCGTGTGACTTCTTCTGGCAACCTCAACAAACTTTTTCAAGTAAAGATCATATTTACTGCTGTATTTGGTAATTTTGTAAATAAGTCTAACTCCTTCAAATAACTAAATACATAAACAAATAAATAAATAAAACCCTTAACTTGATACAATACACCTAGTTCTCAGAATAACAAGGAGATAGGTTCTCAGAAGTGATGGGTAAATAGAAAATCGCGTGGAAAAAAAAAAAAAAGTCGTTTTCCATAGGAAACAATGATAAAGGGCATAGCTCGTTCCACGACCGTCCATAGACACACTATACCGAAGATATAAGATAAGTAAAACATATTTACAACTACATAAGAAAGCAGAAAGAGCTGTAGTTATTTATATTAACATGTAAATAGTGTATAGTATAAAAGATATACAGATTTACTGTACAGTAAACAACTTAATGCACTCTATTATGCCGTTGGCAGCAGGCTTACACTGGGACGAGCATGGTGGCCAGTGTTGCCAGATAAAGTGGATGTTTTTATTTTCAAATGTATGGTACATTTTAAGATATATATTAATTACAAGATGGTAGTACTGTAATTTAAATAAAAATGTACTTCATCTTTAAGATACTTGAAATAACTTACCAGCTTAAATGTATATTTTTTATATATATCATTTCTCTCATTCATCTATTCTGGCAACACTGATGGTGGCGGTGAGGACGAGGATGCTAACGTTTTGTCACACTTCCATGTCAGTTGATGCTCCCTTGCACGCTATATCCCTGACGATATTATATAGAAAATTTGTTTGCTGTTTGTTCTTAATGCTTTTTTTCAATTTTCTTCATAATATTCGATCGCATTAAGCGGTAGAAGAGGAGGAGAATGCAGGAGAACGAACCTCTATTGGCAAACTTTGCTACTTTCGTATCAGCTGATTCACCCTCGCACGCTATTTTCCTGACGATATTATATTGAAAATATGATTGCTGTTTTTTCTTAATGCTTTTTTTCAATTTTCTTCATAATATCCGATCGCATTAAGCGGTAGAAGAGGAGGAGGATGGCAGAAAAGTGCCTCCGAGGCAGTTGATTTTTTACTAAAATTAAAATTATTATTTTTTTTAATTTTTACTTGGCCGTTATTCGCGAATTTCGTATTTTTATACTGTTATTATTTGGGGCGTCATTGCAGTTTTGCGCTTAAAAAAATGCAGAAAAAAGAAACAAGGTGTATATATATATATATATATATATATATATATATATATATATATATATATATATATATATATATATATATATATATATAAATATATATAGAGAGAGAGAGAGAGAGAGAGAGAGAGAGAGAGAGAATCATAAATCATTGTTGTACTAGTACAACAATGACATGTGGAAAATCACTCCAATAAGAGTGAAAATCCCATTTTGTAGAGGGTACTTACCGACTACACTGCAAACAAGGGCACAAGCTCTGGTTAGTGGTTATATATATATATATATATATATATATATATATATATATATATATATAATATATATATATATATATATATATATATATATATATATAATATATATAGTGCTCCCTCTTTTATTGCGGGGATTCAGTTCTGGGACCAGCCGCGATAGGTGAAAATCCACTAAGCAGGAGCACAATATATACATAGGTAATTTACATTTATTTTTACCTTTCCTGTATAAACCCTCCCTGCACTGTTAACAAACCACCCTTTACTTTACTAATAACAGCGTGCGAGCGTAAATTTATATGAACATGAGAGGTAAGCTTCCGGGAATGAGGTGATGATGACGTGTACATATTCCACAGCCAATAACAGCTTAGTGGCTGCTTTTTGCAAGAGAACATGGTAATGGAGAGTTGCTGTCGCTGTTTCTTCTTTTGTGCGAAGATGGCCTTGTAAGGAGTCAAGGCATTGTTGATAATATTGCAGAAGGTCATCGAATGAACCATACTATCGTCATGCTCCTGTGACAGTTATTGGAGTTCTTTCGCCATGTTATACATGGCTGCCAGATGTTCGAGTCTAAGGCCAGGTTCTTCGACTTCTTCGTGCGTTTCCTCTGTTTGTTCTTCCTCCTCTTCTTCACTCGCTGATTTTGTCATTTCTTCCAAGTCTTCATCAGTCAAAGGCTGCGAGTGGCAGTCGATCAGTTCATTCACATCTTCGTGAGTCATATCTTTACAGTCTTCTCCTCCTAGAAATGCAGCCAACTTCACAATTTCGCAACTGCCGAGTTATGGACTTCGTCAGGAGCGAATCCCTTGTAGTCGTAGATGGCTTTGGGCCACAATTTCTTCCAGCTGGCATTGATTGTGGCCGTCTTTATCTCTTTGATTGCATTCTGAAAATTTGAAGGCATGTAGCAATCATGTAGTTACGCTAGTACGTCTTCAGTACGTATTCTTTGTCCGCATCCATGGAGTCAACTAGGTTCGCCAGGACATTTCGTGTGTAGAGGCCCTTGAACGCACGAATAACGCCTTGATCCATAGGCTGAATCAGTGAGGTCTTATTTGGTGGCAGGAACTCTACTTGAACACCGTCATATTGGAGATCAGTTGCGTGGCCACCAGCATTATCCATCAAAAGAAGGACTTTAAATTCAAGGCCCTTCTCCGCAAGATAAACTTTGACCTGAGAGATAAAAGCATTGGTGAAACCATTCTGATGTGAGGCTTTTCATAATCCAGGCATTAGGGTTATGCATCCAATACACTGGCAGCAAATTCTTGTTTTTGTTCTTTAAAGCCCTAGAGTTCTTATACTTGTAGATAAGCCCGGGCTTTGACATGAAGCCCACAGCATTCCCGCACATGACGAGGGTAACGCGGTCTTTGTGCGCTTTAAATCCCTGGGCTTTGGCTTCCTTAAAGAGAAAAATGCAAGACGGCATTCTCTTCCAAAATAACCCAGTCTCATCCATGTTAAAGAGTTGCTCAGGAGCATTTCGCCCTGAGCGATAATTTTCTTGAAGTCGTTTTTTACATATTCTTCAGCTGCAGCTGTATCTGCAGAGGCAGCTTCACCATGCACCGAAACGCTCTTTAGGCCATAGCGTTTTTGAAATTTGGCGAACCATCCTTTGCTTCCAACGAACGATCGTGTCCTCGGTGGAGAATCGCTGGAGGGTCCTGGTTGTGGGTCGTCGATATCTTCTTCACTCTCCTCCGCCTCACAGTCGCCACTGTTGTCGTCTGGTTCGTTTGCAGCGAATGTCTCATACAGCGTTTTTGCCTTTGTATGATATTGGTGTCTAAGCTGATGTTCTTACTGCAATCAACAATCCACAGGGCCAAAGCAGATTACATCCGCACTATTATCTCATTGCGGGGTGTTACGACCCTCTTCGCTGTTTTACGAAAAGAAATTGTAGGTGTTTTCCAGATACTTGCCTCGTCCTTTTTTATGTATAGAACAGTAGATTCGTTGATGCCGAAATGGCAGCCGACATCCGCGAACCTTTTTCCTTCCTTCAGCATATCTAACAGTTTTACCTTTTCTGTTATGGTCAATATTTTCCTTTGCCGCTTAGGCTTACTACCAGAAGCCATAGAAGATGAAGGACGCTTGGGAGGCATTGAAGAGGTTGAAATACGAAAGTTTCACAAAATCACAAGCACAATGTATTAAGAAGCACAATTCGAACGGCTCACACGTGAGTAGACTGAACGGGTGAGGCAAGACAATGGAAGACACTGGGAGAATGAAGCTTCAATCAAAAAGCCAATCAGTCCCCACGATACAGAACATACAGAAAAACAGTTCTGTGATTCGTCGTCTCCCACCATCAGCCAATAGCATCCCATGTACTATCTCATGTAAGTGCGACCCTTTGCGTTTTCCAAGACGCCAATACAGTGTACGCTATTGTACAGTATTTTACATGGTGCAATACTGTGAGTTACATGTTTAACTTTATGATTTTACAATTTTTTACTGATTTGTTACTCTTAGGCTAGGAAATACTTTTTTATCAATAAAATAATAAAATACTGGATATTTTAATATGTATTATCTCACGTAGGTGTGACACTTTTCGATTTCCGAAACACCAATACTGGTATCGTATTTTACATGGTACAAAACCGAGTAACATTTTTAAATTTGTTTTTTTTACTATTTTTTACTGTTTTATTTTTCTGAGGCTCGGAAATACTTTTATTTTATCAATAAAATAATGAAAATACTGGAAATTTTAATATGTACTAGCTCACGTAGGTGCGACCCTTTGCGTGTTTTGCGTTTTCCGAAACTCCGATACCGTATCCTACTTTTTATGGTGCAGAGTTACATGTTTAAATTTATGTTTTTTACTATTTTTTAATATTTTATTATTCTTAGGCTGGGAAATATTTGTTTTTATCAATTAAAGAATGAAAAAAAAAATTCCAATAAAATAATGAAAATACCGAATATTTTAATATTTCCACATATTGTGAATTCTCGCATATACCCCCCCCAAAAAAAAGACCTCTCCAAAAAAACTACGATGCACTGAATTCACGAAAGATGAACCGCGATATAGCGAGGGTTCACTATATATATATATATATTATATATATATATATATATATATATATATATATATATATATATATATATATATATATATATATATATATATATATATATATATAGTAATCCCTCGCTTTTTTGTGGTTCACCTATCGCGGATTCAGTTCATCGCGGATTTTTTGTGGCAAAAAAAAAAAATTAAATTAAAAAAAATAAAATAAAATAAAGATTATTGTGACACCAGGATGGGCCAAAAAAATGATAAAATAAAACAGCCTTTATCAGGCTGTAAAGAGAAACAGAGATGGAGAGTGTAATGACCTGTCAGATGTGAAGGGATTATAAAAGATGTGTAATGAATATCTAGCTCTCAGCTGGGTTTTAATTTACCTCTGCATTACTTTCATGTTGTCTATTCCAATAATTCTCCTTAGATATTATTATTATTATTATTATTATTATTGGCGACAATAATTTTCCCTTGATGATGATTGTGGAGATTATTATCATCATCATTATTATTAGTATTATTATTATTATTCTTATTATTAAGGGCTCATCATTGTTTGTACATCTGTTGGTTTAATTACTTTAATAACTGTGTACGGTGCCCCTCCTTAGTCGGCTGGGACAAAGAGAGTGTGGGGGGTTGGGTAGAATAGAATGTTGGAGGAGAGAGAGAGAGTCTTTAATTAACTC
>JAXCGZ010021194.1:0-42500 GCA_037179515.1 Halocaridina rubra | reverse complement strand
TGAGAGAACACGGGCATACTATTAACTGGAATGGTGCCACAATGATGTTTAGAAGCTCATGTCCATATAAGCGCAAGATAGTGGAATCAGCCGTCATTGAAACATCCAAAAATTTCAATTTGTCCAAGGGCCAGTGGGTGCCTGATGCAGTAGACAAGATACTCCTCAAGCATACACTGGCCAAGATAATTCCCCCAAGACAGACCGCCTTCATTTAATTAGACTTCTAGCCTCTTTGTTCAGCCGTGTTGTGTCTATGTTTTGTTTTCTTTTTTCTTTTTCTTTTTTCTTTTCTATATGTATGTTTGTATATTCATATGTTTTTTTGGTGTATATGCGCATATCTTTTTATGTGCATGTATATGCTTGTACATGTGTAAGTGTGTATATGCATTTATGGGAATGCATATGTTTTTGTGCGTTTGCATATTTAGTTTTCCATTTGTTATTTCATGCAAATAGAGCCTCCTATAAGTTGTTGTTACTATTTTCATTTGCCTCTATATCTGTATGTATGTGCAAGTTTTTATATTTATAAATATATGTATGTATGTGTGTGTGTATGTGCATATATATATATATATATATATATATATATATATATATATATATACACACCTTGTTCTCAAAATAACGCCTAGATAGGTTCTCAGAAGTGTCGTGTAAATCGAAAATCACGTGAAAAAACGAGTTATTTTCCATAGGAAACAATGATAAAGGGCATAGATACGTTCCAAACCTTGCATAGACACACCATGCCAAAGATATAAGATGAAGTAAAAAAAATATTTTATTACTACATAGCAAAGCAGAATGCCCTGTATCTATTTTTAAGAGTATACAAAAGATATTCATATTCACTTTACAGCTAGAAATTAACATACATTACTATACTTTACTCTATTATGCAGTGGGAAACAGTTATACAGTACACTGGGACATGCATGGTGGCAGTGAGCAAGTAACTTATGTGGTAGAAGAGGAGGAGGATGCAGGAGAACGAGCCTCTATCTGCAAATGTATATAAAGATAAAATAAGAATTATATATAACCAAAGCAAGACTAAAAAAACGAAAAAAAAAATTAATTATGCAATGCCTAAATCTACCATATGACAGATTAAAAAAACTTAATCTACATTCTCTAGAGAGGCACAGAGTTAGGGGGGATATGATTGAGGTGTATAAATGGTTTAAAGGGATTAACAAGGGTGATTTTAATAAAGTTTTAAAAATTCATGATCAAACCAGAACTCGTAATGGGTAATGGATTTAATCTTGATAAATTTAGGTTCAGAAGGGAAATTGGTGAAAATTGGCATGGTAATACCGTAGAGTATTCCTAGTAGGATAATAAATGCCAATACCTTAGACACCTTCAAATGTAGATTAGATAGACATATGACAGAGGTAGGGTGGGTATGAATAGATTAGTGTTTATTAGAAAATTCATAAAAAGAAAAATAGAATAAATAAGTAGAGTAGAATAGAATAGGTTAGACATGCTGAAAATATAATTAAAAAATGGAACTGCCTCGTGTGTGCCAGTAAGCATGTTGCAGTGTCCCCTTTTCTTATGTTCTTAATATTTTCAGAACACGTGTTTTGCATCCTCCTTACATTTTCAAATTTGTATCTGGTTTCTGAATGACAAATTTGTTAATAAAATGTATCCAATTACACACACACTCTCTCTCTCTCTCTCTCTCTCTCTCTCTCTCTCTCTCTCTCTCTCTCTCTCTCTCTCTCTCTCTCTCTCTCTCTCTCTCTCCTCTCTCTCTCTCTCTCTCTCCCATATTTCTTTACAAAAAACGAATTAAAACTTAGGTTTATTACCTTTAAAATGAGCACTGTAATGAACGTGATTAAAACTAAAGCAATAATTGTATTTACATAATAAGATGAAAAATTTCTACCTAATTCCTGTTTAAGAGAGATATTACAAAGGATTCGTGGAAAGGAACTTAATGGTCTTTTAACTCATTAACTTTTTTATTACAAGTGCATTATTATATTTATCATTTGCTGCCACAAACGACTCATCAGCTTGTAAAGTAACTGATGTATGCATTGTTTGTAAGACTATTCTCCTTTTAATATAAATATATTCTATATAATGTAAGTGAAATTAAACGAGAGAGAGAGAGAGATCTTTAATTAACTTTTGTTCATTCAACCAAAACTACATTATTTATTGTAAAAATAATGGTTTAATTACAAATTCATAATAATAATGATAATAATAATAATAATAATAATCTCCACAATCATCATCAAAGGAAAATTGTTAAAAATTATAATAATAATAATAATAAGATCTAAGGAGAATTTTTGGAATAGACATCATGAGAGTAATGCAGAGGTATATTAAAACCCAGCAGAGAGCTGGATATTCATTACACATCTTTTATAATCCCTTCACATCTGACAGGTCATTACACTCTCCATCTGTTTCTCTTTACAGCCTGATAAAAGCTGTTTTATTTTATCATTTTTTGGTCCATCCTGTTGTCACAATAATCTTAAAAAAAAAAAAATATATATATATATATATATATATATATATATATATATATATATATATATATATATATATATATATATTTTATTTTTTTTTTTTTTGGGGGGGGGGGCGTTATTCGCGAATTCCGAATATTTTACTATTATTTTTGGGGGGCGATATTGCAATTTCGCATATAAAAAAATCGCGTATAAAAGGAACAAGGTGTGTGTATATATATATATATATATATATATATATATATATATATATATATATATATATATATATATATATATATATATATATATATATATATATATATATATATATATATATGTGTGTATGTATATATATATGTATGTGTGTGTGTGTATATTTATGTATATATATATATATATATGTATATGTATATATATATATATATGTGATTACCTAATTGTGTTTACGGGAAAGATCCCAAAGCTCGTATCTTCCCGTCTCCTGATCGGTTCCATTTTAGACTTAGTGATACTTATCGTACCTGTCCTTAAAACTATGGATTGAGATAGCATTAACTACCTCCTCGCTTAGCGAATTCCAATTATCAACTACTCTTACACTGAAAAAGTATTTCCTTACATCCTGCAAAGAAGTTTTCTTACGAAGCTTCAAACTATGACCTCTAGTTCTAGAGCCAGCCATATCGAAATATCGATCCCTATCCACTCTATCATAACCATGAAGGAATTTAAAGACTGTCACCATATCCCCCCTTACTCTTCTAGCTTCGAGTGATGGCAAGTCTAATTCCCTCAGCCTCTCATCATAACCGAGATTGCGTATTTCTGGCACCAGTTTCGTGGCATGTCTTTGAACTTTTTCAAGCTTAGCTATGTGCTTTTTCAAGTGCGGATTCCAAAAGGGGGCTGCATATTCGAGTTTTGGCCTCACATAGGTTACATAAATATTTCTGAACATTTCCTTGTCCATGTGCCTGAAGGCTACCCTTACATTTGATAAGAATGCATATGCTGCCCTTACTACGCCATTTATATGTATTTCTGGAGACAAATCTGCCAGTATGTTTACTCCTAGATCTCTCTCATTTTCTGTCTCTTGAAGTTGTACTCCAGCCACCGAGTAGTCAAGCTTGGGCCTTCTTGCACTTGTACCCATTCTCATTACCTTACATTTTGAGGTATTGAATTTCATTAGCCACTTTTCTGACCACTCATGCAGATTATTTAGATCCTCCTGAAGTTCTCTACCATTGTTCACCTTATCACCACCTTATCACCAAGATGCCTGGTAGACACTACTGTCTGTCAGCTGGCACTCCTCTTAGAAACCCTCTCCAGTCTTCTCGTTCTTCGTACCAGTTATTTTCTTCCACTTCCCGCAGAGACGTTCCTCTCCTTTCCAAAGCTGTCGCCACACCTTCCAGCCATCTTTTCCTTGGTCGGCCCACTGGCCTCTTCCCTTGCGGCTTCCAAATAAGGTACTTCTTTGGTTTTCTATGTTCTTCCATCCTCATTACATGTCCGTACCACCGCAGCTTGCTCTTTTCTATATCATCCAGCAGGGGTAGCACATTCACTTCATTCCTAATGTACTCATTTCTAATTTTGTCTCTTCTTGTAACATTCTTGATTAGCCTGAGTACTTTCATTTCGGCCGCTTGCAGCTTTGATTTTGTCTTCGTTGTGAGCGACCAGGTCTCTGATCCGTAGAGCAATATCGGCTTTAAGATGCTTTGATAAATTGTGACTTTGCACTTCATTGGTATGTTGGCATCTCGGAGTAGAGGGTACATCAACCCAACATTTCTGTTATATTTCGCAATTCTGTTATTTATTTCTACCTCCTGCATGTTGTTACTTCCGACATTTACCCCCAAATGGGTGTAGTTGTCAACCTGGTGAAGTTTGTCCTGACCAATATATATATCTAGCAGCCGTTCTTTGTTTCTTGATATGACCATTATCTCAGTTTTACCTCTTTGGGTATTGATCTTCATTCCGTTACTCTCCATTCCAGTCCACCATTTAGTTGCTACTTCTTGGATATCTGCTGCGGAACTAGCCAGCACCACCACATCATCTGCATACAACAAAGTTTCCTCTCCATTCTCGCCGATCTTTATGTCTCTTATGCATTTATCCATGAACACTATGAACAGAAGTGGTGAAAGCACATCGCCTTGTCTTACACCCGACTTGATGGAGAACTCCTCGCTCTCAATTTTCTGAGTTCTTACTCTGCTGGTGCAACTTGAATATACACTTACTATTGCTCTCACCAACTTCGGTGGCACTCTATAGTGTTCATCCATTAATATGTTCCATAGGTGGTTCCTATTTACACAGTCAAAAGCCTTTTGGAGATCGATAAATAGGGCATATTTGTCAATGCCCCATTCCCAACTTTTTTCCAGTAACATTTTAACAGCAAATATTGGGTCAGTAGTACTACGTCCCGGTCTGAAACCATATTGGCTATCATCCAAAACGTCCTCCACACATCGTCTCAACCTTCCTTCCAAAATTCGAGTATAAATTTTTCCAGCATGGGACAGCAATGTCACTCCTCGGTGATTGTCGCATTCAGTCTTGTCCCCCTTTTTCAGAATTGGGCTGATAATTCCCTTCTGCCAATCTGAAGGTACGATTTCTGTAAGGTAGGCAGCGTTACATATGTCCAACAATTTCTTAACCACACTTTCCCCCCCCGCCTTCAGCAGCTCCACCGGCAAGCCATCCTCTCCGGGGGCTCTTCCGTTTCTCATCCTTGCCATAGCCACCTTCACTTCATTCATAGTGATGAGTTCCACCTCTCCATCTCTCCGGATGATATGGTTTTCGGGTATCCCCTGGTTACTTGGTATATTTAGCATTTCATCAAAATACTCCCTCCATCTCTGCGATATTTCGTTGTGCTCGGTTAAGAGAGATCCAGTCTTATCCTTTATTGCATAGCTGGTATTATTTCTTTTTCCTCGGTAATTCCTTGCTAGGTTGTATAAAAGTTTCCTGGTTCCTTCATAGTCAGACTCCAACTCCTCCCCAATCTTCTTCCAACTATCTGTTTTTGCTTTTCTTTTTATCCTCTGAGCTTCATTTCTGGCCAATTCATACTGTGCTCTATCCCCTTGGGATCTTGTTTTTAGCCATCTTCTGAACCCATTCATTTTGGCTTTCACCGCACTTTTCACTTCTTCATTCCACCAAGGGGTTCTCTTCTTTTGTCCTCTATATGGTACTTTCTGGCCTAGGACTTCGCTTGCAGCTTCAGCAACTTCAGTCTTGAAACTGTTCCACATTGATTCAGAGCTGTCTCCCACCTCCCCCATATCAACATTTTCCAGCTTAGTCTTGATACTCCGTCCCAACTCCTCCTTTGTTGCCTCCACTCTTATTTTGCTCAGCTTATATCGTTTTGCTCCTCTGCATCTGTTTCTGTTTGGTTTTTTGATGTTTATTTTCGCCAAGACCAGTCTGTGATCTGCATCTAATGACACAGATGGAATTGCCTTGACATCGCAAAATATGCCTCTGTTGTTTGTCAGAAAAAGGTCAATCATAGAGCTCTGTGAGTAAGTGTGTGTGTTACTATTGTATCTGTACCAAGTCCACTTTTGACTCATTCTGTGCTTATAATATGTATTCATTATTTGCATGTTATTGATTTTAGCAAAATCCAAAATTCTGACTCCTGCTTCATTTTGGTCTCCCACGCTGAATGCTCCCATATTACTATCATAATTCCTTCTGTCGCATCCTATGTGTCCATTGAAGTCTCCACATATGATCACATTATTCTGGTATTTGACACTGTCCACTGTCTCCTGCAGCTCCACATAGAATTCCTCCTTCTCAGCTGTTGGTCGGCCCTGTTGTGGCACATATACTTGTATAATACTGACCCCATCTTCAATTTTCAAATCAATTGCGACCATCCTTGCACTTATGTGGGTCACTTTTTCCACCGCGTCTCCCAATGTTGGTTCCAGGAGAAATCCAACGCCATGCTTTGAATCGTCTCCCCCACTGTAGATCAGTCTATAGTCCTCATGGACAATCCTATCGCCACTTCCTCTCAGCCTGGTTTCCGATAGGGCCAGCAGAGACAGCCGCCTCATCTTCATCACCTCAACCAGCTCCTCCTCTTTATTTCTGAGAGTAGCTACGTTAATTATACCAAAGCGAAGTTTATTTCCATTATTCAAATTCGTTAGTCCATGTTCAGTTGCGGTCGTAATCGAAGAGGTCCGTCCCAACCCGGGGATTCTTTGCACCCCCCTCCTATTCAAAGGCTGCCGGGGACTGGGGGCCATTTCTCTTTGGTGTGCCATGCATAGCTTGAGCATAGAGGTTTTTACATCAGTGGGTTGCTAGCCCTATCCTGATAACCCTCCTCATTTATCCGGGCTTGGGACCGGCATTGGTTGCCCAGTGCTTGTTTGGGTTCCCAATGGCTGAGTTCTCTACCATTGTTCTCGTTTTTTACTTTCTTCACAATCTTTGCATCATCTGCAAACATATTCATGAATGAATTTACAGACTCTGGTAGGTCATTTACATATACAAGGAACAAAAGTGGCCCTAAAACTGAACCCTGTGGAACTCCACTACTAACTCTTCTCCATTCAGACACTGAGTGTCTTACTCTAACCCTCTGTTCCCTTCCTTCTAAGTAAGTTTTTATCCATTCCAAGACATTTCCACCTATTCTAGCCATGGATTGCAGCTTCCTAATAAGTCTCCCATGTGGAACAGTGTCAAACGCTTTCTGGAAGTCTAGGAATATGCAATCTGCCCAGCCCTCTCTTTCCTGTAAGATTTGGCTTACCTCATCATAAAATTCTAATAAGTTTGTTACTGTTGATCTACCTTCTCTGAAGCCATGTTGCCTCACTGACAAAAAGTTGAAGGATTCCAAGTGAAGAGAGATATGTTTCCTTAGTAGTTTCTCCATAACTTTGCAAACTATGCTGGTCAAGGAAACTGGTCTATAGTTCAGAGCCGTATCCCTCCTTCCCTTTTTGAAGATAGGTATCACATTTGCTTGTTTCCAGCATCTTGGAATCTCCCCCGACTCCAGTGACTCCTTAAATATGATACTTAGTGCCACTGATATTGTGTTTGCGCATTTTTTAAGCACATGAGGGGATATGTCATCAGGACCTGTAGCTTTATGAACATCTAAATCCATCAGCGCTTTGCATACCTCTGTGGCTGTAAGGTTGATGTTCTCTAATACCGGCCCTTGAGCTTCTATCACTGCAATCTGAGGGGGTGGGGTATTTTCTACTGTAAATACTGACTGAAACTCCTTGTTCAATTCTTTGCAGATTTCTTCGTCCGTCTCAGTGATGCTTCCATCCGCTCTCTTTAGCCTTAAAACCTGTTCTTTTACCTTCAGTTTTCCTCTGATAAAGCTGTGGAAAAGCTTGGGATTTTCTTTAGCCTTCCTGGTGATGTCCCTCTCATAATCTCTCTCTGCCTCTCTCCTTTTACTTAGGTAGTCATTTCTTGCTCTTTTGTAGGTTTGCCAGGCATTTATGTTTTTTCTCCTCCTATACCTTTTCCAGCATTTGTCTCTCCACTCCTTAGCTCTTTTACACCCATTATCGAACCATTTCTCTCTGGCATGAATTACACCTACTTTGGTGACAGGTATGCAGCAATCTACTATCTTCCCATATTTCTCACAAAAGATGTCATACATTTCTTGTACAGATTTGTTGTAAAATAAGGTTCTCCAGTCAATAACTGCAAAAAGCTCATTCATTTTGATGTAATCTCCTTTCCGATAGTTCCTCCTCATGTCCTCAGTGCCTCTACTCTCAGGAAGAATATCTTCAATGATATACTCCATCAACAACACACAGTGGTCACTCTTTCCAATTGGTGGTTCATACTCAATATTTTCAATATCCAACACATTATCTGTGAACACTAGATCAAGTAGTGATGGCTCATCCCCACCCCTGGCTCTTGTTGGTTCCATTACATGTTGGTGTAGGAAATTCCCTTGTACGCAATCTAGGAATCTTGCCCCAAATGAGTCCTCACCACTGTGTGGGTCAAGATTTATCCAATCTATCTCTTTATGATTAAAGTCTCCCATAATCAAAATCCTACATTTTTTCTCCCGTGCCATGTTAACAACTGAGTTTATGACTTCAATAGTACCTATATGACTTTCCTCATAAATTTCAAGCCTATTTTGGTTCCTTGGTGGGTTGTATACAACAGTTATTATAATGCTCTCTGACCCAGTATTTATGCGAGCAACAAGGAATTCCCTGAACTCACTTTCTATAGCCAAGTTTATTTCTTCAACTTGAATCCTCTCACTTATGAGCAGTGCTATCCCTCCACCAGTCCTCTCACATCTTTCAACCCTTAGTATTCTGAAGCCCTTAGGAAAAACTGTGACACTGTTTATGTCCTCACTCAACTTAGTCTCTGTAATTGCTACTATATCTGCCTTACTGTTGTGAATCCTATCTTTTAATTCTACTGCCTTACCAGCTAATCCATGTATATATATATATATATATATATATATATATATATATATATATATATATATATATATATATATATATATATATATATATATATATATATATATATATATATATATATATATATAAAATTACTATTATTAAGATTCTTTTGTTAATATAATTTAGCCAAGTATGGACTTTAATTCCTTTTGCGGCCTGTTTGTGGTGATTACTGACTAACCTCGGCGGGCATTTAAGATAGTTATCTATTTATCCCATAATTAAGACTCCTGGGCGATTCTTTCGTCTCCTTCTTTTCAAGTTTTCTTCTGTTTTGCTAGTTGTATCTCTTGCCATTATACTTTGAGAAGGTGACCAGCTTAGGTCACGAAATTAATAAGTACTTTATTTATATATATTTTCGTTGTTTTATTTAATGGGCTTTTCCTTCGATTTTAGACTGTATGTTAACAGTTCAGTGTTGTTAATATATATATATATATATATATATATATATATATATATATATATATATATATATATATATATATATATATATATATATATATATATATATATATATATATATATATATATATATATATATACAGTAATCCCTTGTTTATCGCGAGTGTTACGTTCCGGGACCACTCGCGATAGGTGAAAATCCACGAAGTAGCAGCACCATATTTATTACAGGTATTTTCCATTTATTTTTACCTTTATAAACCCTCCCTGCACTGTTAACAACTCACCCTTTACTTTATTAATAACAGAGTGCAAGCATAAATTTATATGAGTGTAACAGGTAAGTTTACCGTAAATAACAGCACACAAGCGTAAAGCTATATGAACGTAATAGGTAATCTTACCTTGAATGACGTGATGATGACGTTTACATACTGCACAGCCAATGACAGCTTTACAGCTGCTTTTTGCGAGAGAAGAACATGGTAACGGGGAGTTGCTGTCGCTGTTTCTTCTTTTATGCGAAGATGGTCGTGTAAGGAGTCATATCATTGTCGATAATATTGCAGAAGTGCACTGAACGAACCATATCATTGTCCCACTCCTGCGATGTAGCGAACAGTAGATTCGTTGATGACGAAATGGTGACCGACAGCCGAGAAACTTCTTCCTTCCTTCAGCATATCTAATAGTTTTACCTTATCTGCTATGGTCAACATCTTCCTTTGCCGCTTAGGCTCACTACCAGAAACCTTAGAAGATGAAGGACGCATGGGCGGCATTGCATGAGTTGATATAAAGCAAATGTTTCACTAAAAACACAAGCACAACGTATTAAGAGGCACAATGCGAAAGGCGCACACGTGAGTAACTATATGGTTGAGGAGAGACAATGGAAGATGCTGGAAGAATCAAGCTTCAATGAAAATGCCAATCACACCCCAGGATACAGATTACAGTTCTGTGATTCGTCGTGTCCCACCTATCAGCCAGTAGCATCCCGTGTACTATCTTACATAGGTGCGACCCTTTGCGTTTTCCATGACGCCGATACCAGTATCATATTTTATATGGTGCAATACTGTGAGTTACATGTTTAAATTTGTGTTTTTTACTATTTTTTACTGATTTATTATTCTTAGGATAGGAAATACTTTTTTTTTATCAATAGAATAATGAAAATACTGGAAATTTTAATATTTCCACATATTGTGGATTCCCGCGATATACCCAGAAAATCTGTGACATGAAATACATATGATCGCCAAAAAACCCCGCGATGCACTTAATTCGTGGAAGGTGAATCGCAATATAGCGAGGGATTACTATATATATATATATATATATATATATATATATATATATATATATATATATATATATATATATATATATATATATATATATATATATATATATACAGTGTTCCCTCGGTATCGCGGTTCACTTATCGCGAATTCAGTGCATCGCGGATTTTTTTGGCAAAAAAAAAAAAAAATTAAACAAATTTTTCTTAAAGGATTGTAACACCAGGACAGGCCAAAAAATAATAAAATAAAACAGCCTTCATCGGGCTGGGCATGAAGAATATATAAAGTAAAGAGAAACAGAGATGGAGAGTGTAATGACCTGTCAGATGTGAAGGGATTATAAAAGATGTGACATGAATATCCAATTCTCTGCTGGGTTTTGATATACCTCTGCATTACTTTCATGATGTCTATTCCAAAGATTCTCCTTAGATATTATTATTATTATTATTATTGGTGACAATGCTTTGCCTTTGATGATGATTATGGAGATTATTATTATTATTATTATTATTATTATTATTGTTATTATTATTATTATTGTTGTTGTTATTAAGGGCTCATCATTGTTTGTACGTCTGTTAGTTTATTACTTTCATAACTGTGTACAGTGCTCCTCCTTAGTTGGCTGGGACAAAGGGAGTTTGGGGGGTTGGGTAGAACAGAATGTTGGAGAGAGAGAGAGAGAGATGCATCCTTTTAAAGTCCCATCAAGAAATGAAGACAGAGAGTGAATTTAGAATGGAGGGAAGTTTATTATTAAATCCTCTCTCTCTCTCTCTCTCTCTCTCTCTCTCTCTCTCTCTCTCTCTCTCTCTCTCTCTCATGCTTTGTTTGGGGTTTATCTAATTTTCAGGATTATAGTATTATTAATATTCCTTGGTTCTAAACATTAATCTATCTACCTGCACAAAATCTTAACATAAATAGTGTCAGCCGAGAGAAAGAGAAAACATATTCAATTCGTTCAAAGAAAACGTATATCATACTGTACATGGGAAACTTAACTTAAATATGTATATTCTCTACAATATTATATCGAAAGTTTGTTTGCTGTTTGACAGAGAGAGAGAGAAATATCTCTAATTAACTTTAGTTCATTCAACCAAAACTACATTATTTATTGTAAAAATAAAGGTTTAATGACAAATTCGTAATAATAATAATAATAATAAATAATAATAAACATAATAATCTTCACAATCATCATTAAAGGAAAATTATTGTTGCCAATAATAATAATAATAATAATAATAATAAAAATAAGATCTAAGGAGTATTTTTGGAATAGACATCATGAAAGTAATGCAGAGGTATATTAAAACCCAGCAGAGACTCGGATATTCATTACACATCTATTATAATCCCTTCACATCTGACAGGTGATTACACTCTCCATCTCTGTTTCTCTTTACTTTATGTATTCTTCATGCCCAGGCCTGATAAAGGCTGTTTTATCTTATTATTTTTTGGCCCGTCCTGGTGTCACAATCATTCATTTTTTTTTTTAAATATGGTGCTCCTATTTCGCGTTTTTTCACCTATCGCGGCCGGTCCCGGAACGTACCCCTGTGATAAACAAGGGAACACTATATATATATATATATATATATATATATATATATATATATATATATATATATATATATATATATATATATATATATATATATATATACCAAAGCCATATTCCCCCTTATAAGGGGAGTGGCTGGAGTCAAAGAAAATAGTTTGACTTTTTGTGGGAAGTAAACTCAGAGGAGGGGATTCCCAGTCCCCTCGCCTCACCCCATTTAGTCTACTTTTACGACATGAAGAAAGTATTCTTAACCCCCTCCTCAGGGATTATATATATATATATATATATATATATATATATATATATATATATATATATATATATATATATATATATATATATATATATATATATATATATATATTTTTTTTTTTTTTTTTATGAGTGTGATACCGGGACAGGCAGAAACTGCCCTCATCAATAAAGGCCCGGGCATGAGAAAATACCAAGATGAAGGAAAAGAAAAAGGTTAAGGACAGGGTAGAGATGAGGTAATGTCACATAAAGGAAAACGACAGACAGAAAAAACAGTCAAAGTACAGAGGACTCAGAGATATGGAGGACTAGGCCCTGAGATGATGATAGATCTGCTTTATGAAGGATGACAGATCATAAGAATTAGGAAAGACAGAATGAGGAAGTGAGTTCCAGAGTCTGGAGGTAGATGGGAAGAAGCAGTCGCTGCATGCACCGACCAATCCGCGAGCTACAAATCTCCACACAGTACCTGTGAGATGAGGCAACTTGGTGAGTGTTTTGCGGACTCGGCAGTGGGGGAGGGATGCAACTCGCCAACTCATCAGAGCAGTGATGGGAGTAGTAGCGATATAAAAGAGAAAGGGAAGATATCTTACTGCGAAGAGAGAGAGAATCCAGATTAGAAGTAAGAGAAGGATCATTAATGAGTCTGACCATCTTAGATTCAACCCTATCAAGGAGATAAGTATAAGAAGAAGCACTCCAGATGTGTGAGCAGTATTCTAAGCAGGGACGGATAAGGCCTTTATAAATTTTAAGTAACTGTAAAGAGGAAAAGTAATAACGGAAACAAAACAAAACCCTCAATTTTTTGGATGAAGATTTAGAAATTTGGATTATGTGATTCCTCCAGACAAGTATATATATATATATATATATATATATATATATATATATATATATATATATATATATATATATATATATATATATATATATATATATATATATATATATATAACCAAATAAGCACATTACATATGTGAAAACATGAATCATTTTTTACCCCGACCGGGACTCGAACCTAGGACTTATATATACTTATATATATGTATATATAAGTAAACATATCACTGTTGTCCTCATTTTATTTATAGGTTAGTTGTTCTTGGTGGGCTTGGAGAATGACCTGTCTGTCAAGTTTAATTTTAAGTAGCCTCATATGCATCATCCATTATGTACTTCTTGAATTTGGAGGATGGAGTGCTTGGACTTTCAGCAATATTGAGAGAGACTCGTTTGTAACTGCAAATCGTGAGTGGATTGTATCCATGCCTGGCTATATCTCTGTCTATTTTTTTGGAGTGTCTCTTGGGGACTTCATTTTGAACAGAAGGTAATGTATTATTTCACAGAATATTTTTCTGTTTGTGATGTTACAAAATTTTTAAAATACAGTATTTTTTAGATACACTTTGCATTTTCTTTTTGTAGCCTACGTTTTATACTACCGTTCACAATCTTTGATATGTGAAAGCATATGCTAGATTTATATCTCTCGTACATACTTGAAGCATGTTATTTGCAAGGATTCAATAAAAAAAAAATTTTAATCAAGATTCTGTAGTAATATTTTCATGATAGGAATTTTAAATTGTATATTTATAGATGCACTTAACATCTCTTCATTTTTCTCACCTAGATTTGGCAAGAAATTATCCTTATCCTTGTTTGCACTGACTATGATAGCCTTAAGTATTCTGGCGGCTCTACATTTCTATGCCGGTCTTCCTTCACGAAGAGTTGCAAACCCAACGTTTGTTGGTTTTTGTGTAAGTATAACCTAGTTATGATATTGTCACTGTGGCAAAGTGGTAGTGTTTACGACATTTAGTTGTCAGGTCAAGGGTCTGCGTCCTGCCACGGTCTGAGGTTAGAAAGGGCATTCACTCAGGTTAATGGTTACACCTGCCAAGTCAGTGTCCTTTTCAAGAGGGCACCATTGTAGCTCTTAGTAAAGAAGGGAGTCCGTAACATCAAAGCAGTCACATACCCAAGTTATGATGTTACTTGATCTGTAACTTTATACTTAAGGCATACAGTGTTCCCCCCCTTATCGCGGTAGTTTGGTTCCGGGACCCGGCGCGAGACAGGAAAACCGCGAAGTAGGATCAGCCTTATATATATATATATATATATATATATATATATATATATATATATATATATATATATATATATATATATATATATATATATATATTTATATATATATATATATTATATATATATATATTATATATATATATATATATATATATATATATATATATATATATATATATAAATATTTATTTTTATTCATTTATTTTTTAAATGATTATGACACCAGGACAGGCCAAAAATGATAAAATAAAACGGCCTTTATCAGGCTGTAAAGAGAAACAGAGATGGAGAGTGTAATGACTTGTCAGATGTGAAGGGATTATAGAAGATGTGTAATGAATATCCAGCTCTCTGCTGGGGTTACTATACCTCTGCATTACTTTCATGATGTCTATTCTAAAAATTCTCCTTAGATCTTATTATCATTATTATTATTGGCAACAATAATTTTCCTTTGATGATGATTGGGGAGATTATTATTATTATTATTATCATTATTATTATTATCATCATTATTATTACGAATTCGTAATTAAACCATTATTATTATTATAAATAATGTAGTTTTGGTTGAATGAACAAGAGTTACTTAAAGATTCTCTCTCTCTCTCTCTCCTCTCTCTCTCTCTCTCTCTCTCTCTCTCTCCTCCTCCCCTCTCCCTCTCTCTCTCTCTCTCTCCTCTCTCCTCCCCCCCCCGCCAAGACCTATCTGTGGCCGTGCTGTGGGAGATATACTATGTCGCCTCGCGGCCGCTCAGGATGCTTCTCTTGTTGTGTCGTTTGTATGGACTCCATCCCACATTGGGCTGACTGGCAACGACACAGCGGATCGTCTTGCCAAGGCAGCCTGTATGCTGGATGGGCATGCTGTGGACGCTGAGCCCTCCCTCCGATGCCTACGTAACATCATCTACTCAGCTGGGTTTGCCATGACGGTCCAGCGCAGGGACACGGAGAGGGCCAACAGTGTGTCCATACAGCACCATGATCACTTTCTTCACAGTCGCTACAAGTATCGGCCTTTATGGCAGGTCTCCCAGGCTCTAGATATGCCACAGTACACCTCCTGTAAATTATGCGACCGTCCTAATGCTAACACTCTTGACCACTATTGTCTTCAGTGCCCCACAGTGAGAGATGTCCTCACTTTGGTGGCCATTAATTATATTGAATTATACATATATTTTCTGTTTGTGCATTCTGCGTTTCTCTGAGCTTTACTTTTGCATATAATGTACTCTGTGCTGCCATACTGTGAGTTGTGTGTTAGTATGCAGCAATGTTTTATCAATGTGTACACCTCCCTGTAAACTATGTTCAATTCTTGGTTTTGTATCCATTTGAAGCATTATTTGTATGAACTCATGTAATGTCTGACGCCTTGGCGCAATAAATTAATAAAATAATAATAAATAATCTCTCTCTCTCTATTTCTCTCTCTCCAACATTCTATTCTACCCAGCCCCCCACACTCTCTTTGTCCCAGCCAACTAGGGAGGGGCACTTTACACTGTTATTAAAAGTAAATAAACCAACAGATGTACAAACAATGATGAACCCTTAATAATAATAATAATAATAATGATGATGATGATGATGATAATAATCTCCACATTCATCATCAAAGAAAAATTATTGTTGCCAATGATGATAATAATAATATCTAAGCAGAATTATTGGAATAGACATCATGAAAGTAATGCAGAGGTATATTAAAACCCAGCAGAGAGCTGGATATTCATTACACATCTTTTATAATCCCTTCACATCTGACAGGTCATTACACTCTTCATCTCTGTTTCTCTTTACAACCTGATAAAGTCTGTTTTATTTCATCATATTTTGGCCCATCCTGGTGTCACAATAATCTCTCTCTCTCTCTCCCCCCCCAAAAAAAAAAAAAAAAAACGCGATACAGTGAGAACGCGAATAACCGGGGGAACACTGTATGAGCCTTAGGAAAAATGTAAACCAAACTTTTTGACTTCACAAATGACATATATTTGCACTTTGAAGTGTCCGATTATAATACTTTACTTTTATAGTTCTTAATGTAAATTCCAGAGCCTTAAAGCTGATACTGTATGTACAGTTGTCCCTCTATACCCAGCCTTTATCCGTGTCGGAGGTTGTCAGTAAACAAGGATGATGTCTTAGTGTTAAAGTCACTATGCCAATGCATACTCTGAATGATTTTAATTTTATGATAGTGACATGTGGGGGGAGGAGTGACTTTGCATGTGCACTGGTGTGAGTGAAGTTAAGGGATTTGTGTGTACCTGGGTAATGAGTCCACTGCCACAAATATGTTCTTGTCTAAAGATGACCATACACAGTGCATTTGACCTTGAGACCAATGGACAGATCTGGTCGGGTTCGACCAGATCTGTCCGGTAGTCTCAAGGCCAAATCACACTGTGTATGGGCACCTTACAGGTGGTGAAGTTATGAAAGGTGGTGCTATATGTGTACTGGAAGTTTTCTTTTCTAGTAAGATGGCAATATGTATACTGTATTTGGGGAAGTGTGAGAGCCGATTTTTATTATTTTTTGCTATCTGATGTTATATTGTAGAATATTGATGTTTTGTGTGCAGTGTGATATAGGAGCTGCTGTCCGGGAAAGGAGGGGGTGTGGATGGGTGTTAGTGGGGGAGAGGCAGCAAGAGAAGTTGGGAATGATGACTGAGGTGAGGGTGGGGATGTAGGGAACAAGTAGGTCCAAGTGTTTTAATGTTTCATGTTTGCATGTGTCATACAGGTGAAATGGGACCAGTTGCTGCCCAAGTTGCAGAAAATAGAACTTTGGTGCATCACCTCAATTTGATGATAAGCTTGGAGAATGTTTGACATATGTGTTTGTCCTTGGATCCTGGAATGCTTTCGATGTCTGACTATGAGTCTTTGAGAAACGACTCCCAGAAAATCATTTCTCTATGTAGAAATATTGTTGTTGTGTATGCCGTGTTGTGCCCTGTGAGAGAGGAGGTATTGGTTGGGGTAGTCTAGCATCCACTTCTGCTCCTCTTCATGTTTGCAACTCCGGAGTATACATTCATTGAGCACTTGTGTTTCAAGCAGTTTTTTATTTCTTAGAAAACTTGCTTCCCTAAAAATTCACTCTATTTTATTTTTTATATAAGTGAAACTGGGATGAGCAGAAGTTTTATCTGTAATGTATGATCGAAATATTTAAGCATTTGAGCCTCACAAGGGAACATTAATATAAGGATGACATGTAAGAATCTGTATATAAACGAAAAGTGGACCTTTAAAGGAAAAAAAGCTGGTGATGGGGGAACCCAGCATGATGTAGGAGAACAAAGAGGGATAAACTATGCATTAGGAGAAAAATATTCCTCCTCCGCTCCTCTATCTTGTGTTGCAGGACACGACCTTAATGAATATCCATGCTGGATGGGGAGAGAATTCTACTCCTGTTGATTTTTCATTTCCCACCAGAAAGCAATATACTTTAAAGTTATATATACTGTGTAGATAAGCGATATCTTTAACATTGCTAGTGCATCTAGTACTGCCGGGGAACTTTTATAATTTAGTTTATCGATGGTATAATCTTTTGTTATCAGCAGTTCTTTTCTAAATATCCCAGTTTAGTGGGATGTCATTCCAATTGTTGAAAAGGAAATTATGTTTTTAGCATATATAGTTTTCCTGATTGTTTATGTCTTGGTAGCCTTTTTTCTTAATAATTTTTCCAGAGAATAAATACTTTTTTTTTTTTCAGGTATCTTTTCTGTTGATAGTTCTCACTAACTTTGCCGTGATTGAAGAAGTGTTTATGACCTTGTACCCAGAAGTATGTCGTGTACCAATTACATTCCAGGCCATTAATCAGCGACCTCTTCTCTTCTTCCTTATGGCTAATGTTGCGACGGGACTGGTAAACAAAAGTACAAACACGTTAAATGTAACGTTCCCATATGATCTCATAGTAATTACTCTATACACTGTTTTACTTCTCGTTATTGTTTTATACATGTACTTAAGCAGTAGAAGTCGTAAATCCAAAGTGCATTAGTATGTTTTTATAGATATTTTTTTAAGTATTTATTTTTAAAAGTATGTACTTATTTTGTTCTAGTTTTTAATTATTTAATTGTATAAATTTCAAAAGAGATGGAAATACATACAGGATGATCAGGTGTAAGTTGGAAATATAATTATTGTTAGTATTAAAGGCTTTTTATTTCCATACATTTTTATAAAGATTACTAGTCAAAACTACCGCATTCTTTGTAACACTATACCAACGAATATGTAGGTATATTTAAAACAATAATGAACTTGTTCTATATCTTCAAGTATTAACTGGGTGCATATATTACATACATATGCAAAGTCCATAATCCCCCTTATAATGGGGTTTGGTTAGTGAAAGTACACACATGTTCTCTGTTGGATTTAGGCAACGCATCATCTTTGAGAGATGAATGACATATTACCCTCTTTCAGCCCCACACAGTCTGAATGGAGCACAGCTCATCAGTAAGAGGGGCTCTTAAAACTATTATAGCTGGTTTACCTCACCCCTGCACCTACCCATCATAGTCTGCAGAACTGAGCTGGTGTGTGAAATCTCTTGGGCTATATTGCCCATTTGCCATTTGTACACCTATCCTTGTCTCTAGCATACTCTCTTCCCAGCTCCACTGAAATGCTACATGCATTCTGTGCTCATTTGACCATCCAGCCATCTCATTCTTGGTCTTCCTTTCGGCCTTACTCCACTTAACTCTAGTCGTTCCTCGTTCATCCCTTCCATATTTCTAAACCACCTTGACACTCCCTTCTCCAACTTATCAGACAACTTTCTTCTATTGACTATCTCTACCTCACCTCCGCAGGGTATACATTATCCATTCTTGATGCACCAATCATACTTCTGAAATGCCTCATCTCTATTACATATAGTCTATTCTTTTAATTCCCTTATACAAATAAACTATATGCTTCATACAGTTGCAGAGGCACAATCTGTCCACATTTTTTTTTTTTTTAAATACCCATTTGTATTCACTTTTTAATCCCACCTAGACACTTGCTTCCCTCACTTTGAAAATCACTTCTTCACCCAATCTTCTATTTAAAACATCATGTGACCCCAGGTACTATAACTCTCCACTTCCTCTCACATTAAAATGCAACCATCAACATTCCTTGCACATCTCATAACGTTACTTTTATCCAGACTTATTTATAACTTTCTTTACTCCTACAGCCTTACAACTTGTCACTAACTGTTTCGAATTCTTCTTAGAATCAGGCACTAACCAAAGTCATTTGCAAACAGCAATCAATTCAAAATCCATGACCATCCTTTCTTAACTGTTAATGCCAAACCAAGCACTCCTGCATTTACATCCATTACCGCTTCATCCATACATGCATACATGCACTGGACAATAGTGGTGATAACCATAAACCTGACACAACCCTACAACAACCTTACACTGCGTTCTTCTCACACAACAAAGTACAAATCTTTCGGAAACGTTTGACTGCTTTCAGCAGACATCTTCCACTTCCTACCTTTGCAACAAGCTACAGAACACTCCTCTATTACTGCCTTAAATATCTTTAACTTTCTCTAAATACTTCACGCACCTGTCTTATTACAAATAATCCACATTTTTTAATTATTATGAGGGACACCAGGTCGGGCAAAGATTATTGCCCTCGGTGGGCCTGGGCGCAAAGAAACATAAAGCAAAGAGAAACAGATAGGGAGTGTTGTGAATTGTAAGATGGATGTTACCTATTCCTACTCACTGACTGTTCCTCTCCTAATTCTCTCGATCAATGCAAGCCCATACAACTTTTTACTCACAATGAACAAACTAAAACTAATTTCTCTAAACTTATAATACATTCATATTTAACTCATTTCCCGTTTTATAAAAGGACTATACACAAACTCCTTCAATCAATTGGAACTTTCTATTTCTTGAAACACAAAACAACCTCACCCTCTGTTCCACTTTTGTTTCAATTAACTCAAAGCCTACTTGTACATATCATTTGTATCACCTATCACATTTATCCTCCTAGCATCTCCCAAGGCCACAATCATCCACTCTATCATGTTTCACGTTCAACACCTGTTGAAAATACACAGCCTATTTATAATTTCGCTTTCCTTTTGTCCTCGAGCACCTGCTTTTACCTTTTTTTTTTTTTATGAGTGTGACCCCGGGACAGGCAAAAACTGCCCTCATCAATAAAGGCCCGGGCACGAGAAAAGACCAAGACAAAGGAAAAGAAAAAGGTTAAGGACAAGGCAAAGATGAGCTAATGTTACACAAAGGAATACAATACAGAAAAAATAGTCAAAAGTACAGAGGACCTAGAGATATGGAGGATTAGGCCCTGAGATGATGAGAGATCCGCTTTTTGAAGGAAGATAGGTCATAAGAATTAGGAAAGACAGAAGGAGGAAGAGAGTTCCAGAGTCTGGAGGTAGATCTGAAGAAGCAGTCGCTGCACCGACCAATCCACAAGCTACAAATCTCCACACAGTACCTGTGAGATGAGGTCGCTTGGCGAGTGTTACGCGGCCTCGGCAGTTGAGGAGAAATTCATCTCGCCAACTCATCAGAGCAGCGATGGAAGTAGGAGCGATAGAAAAGAGAAAGGGATGATACCTTAAGGTGAAGAGACAGAGAATCCAGATTAAAAGCAAGAGAAGGATCATTAACAAGTCTGACTGCCTTAGATTCAACCCTATCAAGGAGATAAGTATGAGGAAGCACTCCAGATGTGTGAGCAGTATTCTAAGCAGGGACAGATAACACCTTAGTAGATTTCAAGTAACTGTAAAGAGGAAAAGTAATGACGAAAACAAAACAGACCCCCCAATTTTTTGGATGAAAATTTAAAAATCTGGATTATGTGATTCCTCCAAGACAAGTTAGAGGCTATATGAATTCCTAATATGTTGATAGAATTAAGAGGGTAAATTTCGTTAGTTTCGAAGACAATAGGGTTATCAGGAGGAGAAGAAGATGAAGAGATAGCAAGAAACTGTGTCTTGGAGGCATTGAATTTAACTAAATTTTGAGTGCCCCACTCAGATACCTTCTGCAAATCAGAGTTGAGAGTAGAAGAAAGAGTGATATGAAACTGATTACGAGTAGCAGATGAAGGTTGTGAAGAAAAGGCAGAGGAAAAATAATGGGTAGAATCCTCAGCATGCAGCTCTTTAGCTCCCAAAAATCCTTTACTATTCTCAAACAAACATCAGTCCCACCTCACATCCACTCTGCTTTTTTCAACTTAGGCTATGCTACTCCCCTATTAACTTTATACCTCTCATGTACCTCCTTATGCATTAATACCATGTTTAATTTTACGATAACCAAAATTATTTTTTTGAATGTGCTAATAAATGCCAATTTCTGAAAATGAAACTATGATAAGTAATGTTCAGAAATATAAGTAAAACTGAATATGATTAATTTCAAATAAGTTTTTATCCATCAGCATTTCTACATTTAGTTTTGACTGCAAATTAATTAAGTAAATAACTGCCTATTTCTCAGGAGTGACAAGGTTAAACAACTTCAGTGCCAGTAATGTGTATTTTGTCCTTTTTTTTATTTGTAAATTCAGAGAGTAAAGAAAAAAAGTTCAGTACACACCCCTTTATGGAATGTCCTACTCTATACATTAAAAAATCTTAGACTTAGAGAGGTGCTTGTAAGTGAAAAGTTTACCTACACTATCTGTTACGAGAGAGAAATAAATTTTACTTATACTAGCTGTGATCAGTTTTACGTCCACAGACTCCCTGTTCTACTAAGGGCTACAATGGTGCCTTGTTGCGAAAAACTTTGGTTTGGCAGCTGTGATTGTTACCCTGAATGAATGCCCTTTCTAACCTTAGACCACAGCAGGCCGCAAACCCTCGACCTGATGACTCAAAGTCACAAACGCTGCTACTTAGCCAGAGTGACCACCTTTATATATATAGTAGCTAATGCCCATCTATAATCTATTACATTTCCATACAAGCTGCCATGCCATGCTAAACTAGCAGGGTAGCTCAAAAACTGTAAATAAGTATTAGAGACAAGATATCATACCTTGCCCATTCCCAGCTCTTCTATCAATTGCATTGCATCAGGAATAGAAACGTTCCCCCAAACAATAACCTTACCAAAACATTTTCTCTACAAAAAAATTTATATTTAAAGTCATTCTTGCTCACAGATAAGGAAAATCTTTAGGTAATTGTAAATGAGTTTAGCTGCTAAGCAGTATTTATGAAACGAACTTGTAATTAGCACATTTGTGGCAGTCATGGCATAGTGGTAATGCCTGCGACTTTGATGTGTCAGGCCAAGGGTTTGCAGCTCATCACAGTGTTAGGTTACAAAGGGCATTCACTCAGGGTAATGGTCACACTGCAAAAACCAAAGTCTTTTGAAAGAAGGCACTGTCCTTGCCCTTAACAGAAGACGTAAAACCGGATCATCACTTGTAATTATCACACTTAATAGTTACCAAATATCAAGCATTTTAAAAGCTATACAAGTACATAAATTTTTTTTTAACTAGGAAAGTGTGAGAATGAATACTTCAAAACTATGAAAATATTCTATAATAAGCAAGAAGCATGGGCTAACTACCTCCAAATTCTCAGCAACTTGATAGGCAATCCTTCATACTGCCATTAACAATAAGAGTTACCTGTACACAAGTATATATATTATCTAATAGAGATAAAACTAAATCACCAACAGCATACCAGTACATAAACATTCATATCTCTTCAGTGCATCAGTATTTACTGTAATAATTACACTTATAGACACAAATCTCGCATGATTTGCAGCGTTCCACTACGGTACCCTGACCCAAAGTGGTTCCTGCAATGCAAACATATTGTATAAGGCAACTGAACATATACTGTATTACCGACGCTCCCCTACTTACGAACGAGTTACATTCCAAACAGCCATTCATAAGTCAATTTGTTCTTAAGCTGATATTTGGTATGTACAGAGGATGTGAGAGAGAGAGAGAGAGAATTTTACCACATACTTTTCTGATCAACTCAAGTTTTTTAGCTACTGTTAAATATACTGTGTATATACCGAAGTTTCCCTCCTTACGAACAACCGAGTTACAAACACTTACAAATACAAAACCATACCCATTATCTACCCATGTATTAATGTATGTATTCCTGTACTGTACTGTATTATTACTGCATATATATGTACTGTACAGTATTTATTTTACCTAAACACTACTTCTGAACAAATCTACTTATGAACAGACTTCTGGAACTTAACTCGTTCGTATGTTGGGGAGTGTCTGTATATATATTGAATCATATTTTACCCCTGACCGCATTTAATTCAAATCCCATTCTATATATCATCAATAATAATCAAATAATCACATTAATAGCTTGGGATAAGCTGTAATATAAACAAAAGGGCATTCAGAATGAATGCATTCATTCCTAGCAAGCTATAAAGTATGATAAAAATATAAATTAAACAATCCCTAAAAAATGTCACTATTTTGGTCATAAATAAAAGGGAAACGTAAACAAATAAACACATTACATATGACAGTCAGGATACCATACCAGTGATTGACGTTATGGAAGAGCTTGTAAAGTTTATGCCTGTTATTCCAGCCGGCAGCCTTAGATATTACTTGGTGATATTCATCCCAAAACCGTCGACTAAATCCTCCAAACATGCCAGCGATGGCCAAATCGAATTCATGATGGCCATAAAATGATGCCGGATCGAAAATGACTGAAAATATAAGAGCAGAACAATACAAACTTAAAAAAATGTTTTCACTCCCAAGTAAGCTTTTCAGCCTGTCCGTGGGATCATTCTGACAATTGATTTTTGAGAAAGTTTGACTGAGGAATTAAGACTGGATGCCACATTCCTACTCTCCCACGGCTGTCATGATATAGGGTTTACCAACTCAGGAGTTGAGCACACTGGCACTCAGCCAATTTTTAAAGTCATAACTGACTTAAAGCAAGTGACTACTGATAGAAGAATGACTACAGTATCGTCACGCTTTAAGTCATTAGCTCTTACTGATCCAGTTTTAAGTCACGGACTCCCTTTTCTATTAGGGGCTAGGATGTTGCCTTCTTTGGAAGGAGTTTGGTTTTGGCAAGTGCAGCCATTACCCTGAGTTAATACCCTTTAAACCTCAGACTGTGCCAGGCTGCTAACCCTCAACATAACTAATTAAAGTTGCAAGCATTATCACTTATCCAAGGTGGCCACAACTCTTACTAATATGGGTAAATAACCAAAAAAAAACTATTAGTTTTCTATCAACATAAGTAAGCTTAAAAGATTACCTGGGCAATCAGTAGTTTCACCTGCATTACCACTCCATAAGTCACCATGAAGCAGTGATGGCTTTACATCAATGTCGGAAAGGTATTGTGGAATTTTTAACTGAAGATGAGACCATAATTCTCGAGCTTCTTTGTCACCATACTGTAAAATACAGAGAAGATAATTAACCTACGTTCCACTAAAAGCATAAGAACTATACATTACTGAGTTGCTATTTATCCATCTCAATTATTAGTACAGGAGTGATAAATTTTATATGGGTTTCTAGTTCAGAAATACAGGAAGTACAGTTGTAAGGAAAATAACTGGTAGAAAAAGATAAATTGAGATAAGGGTTAAGCTAAAGGACTTGTTAAACTGATGCAGAAGATTTTTAGCACACCCTACCTATCCCTATCTCTTCAATCAGTCAGTCTTATGGCATATCATAGATGACTATAGCCTCACACGGCATTTCATAGATGACTATAATTGCCAGATGGCAGTGACGCACTTGATACCCACCGACCTCCAGGACTGGCAAAAGAGCCAAGTCAGTGAGAGTTCAGCCTTTGCCAGGGGCAGAAGTCACGTCCACAACTTAGCAGTCTCCCCCTTGGGGGCGGGAATCGATAGTGACAGGAACCATAGGAACGGGAGCTCTGAGGTGCTAAATAATTATAGATTATAATAAACACCTATAAAGAAGATGCTTATCTCTCCACTTCTGACCTCGCTACCTATTATAATAGAATACAGATAGTGAAATTAAAGTACTATCTGACAACTTGGTGGCAGCTTTAAGATTCATCCATGCCGTTATTACAGCGAAGAGAAAGAAGAATTAAAAATACAGAAGAAACAACTATAAAGCATCTATGGAAAAAATACTCGAGTGTTGAATAAATTTCTAGACGCTTACAGGTAGCGAGACAGCGACACCGAGAGGAAAAAGTCTCAGCTTCCCCCTACACTTACAGTATCAAGTTACCGAACCAGTCACTCTCCCCCGCCCCCGTATTGGCAAGGCCCCCAGTAGTAAGAAGGGGAAGAGCACCCTCCGTGTACGCCACCGTCACAGTGAGCCGAAGAGTGACCAGGGCTTTAAGTGAAAACGCCCCTTACCAGAAGTTATATGATGCCGGATCCAACCAAGAAGATGGCGATTCGTTGATTTTACAAGAGAAATGGACAAGGTTGGCGGGAACATCCCACGCCCAGAAGAAAGAAGAACCCCCTCCTCCATTGCCTGTTGCTGTGATGTTCTTCAAGCAGCTTCAAAAATAGCTAAGTACTTGTAATCTGCATCCAGTGAGTAATGGGACAATTATTAAAAGAAATTGAGGTTGGAGGACTCTGCCATTTTAGTTGTAGTGATGCTTTGACTCAGCCACCCCGCATCTAAAAGGGTTATGGCTCTAGTAAGTTAATAAAAGCAGAATTTCTGTACCCATTACTAACATGGATAATTTGTACTAATAGCTATAAGCAGTAATAAACTCCATTTTTGTTATAATTTGAATAATATAACGAGTAATTGCATTGAAGGGTGTTCAATTTATTTGTATTATTGCCTCAGTTAATTATTAAACAGGCAAATGTATTGATTTTAATTGAAAAAGATTTAATGTACGTGTAAATAATTTTTATATTAATTTCTTAAAGCGGGGGCAGTGGCAGTGTTCACGAAGAGTGTTAGTGAGAAATAACCCTACACCTGCTTTCAAGGTTTTTTCTTTTTTTTCGCGGGTGTTATGTTTGGCGAGAGAAAGGCAGAAATGACCGATCGTTCTTCTAACGTCGTATTATGAAGAAATCGATATTAAATTACTTGTACAAGATATCCTTTTGAAGAATAAGAAAATTCTATAATGTTATTTAGATTTTTACTGCTTAATACAATGAGTTTTTATTTTTTCGCTATACAGGCGGGGAAAAGTAGAATCGAGTGATTTGTGCTATGAAGGGAGGGGGGATTTGTGTGTCGCTCTAACTCACCATATTGGGAGTAGAGGGGGACCTAGGACTGGTGACGCAGTCATGTGACCACTCGGCCCGACCAAGACTTCACCCACGCACTCCTTCAGAGTGACGGGAAGTGGGGGGGAGTTGTTCAGAGAGAAAAGGAGTGAGTGTTTTGAAAGTGGCGAGTGCGGGAGAGAATGGATATGCCTTACTGGGAGGTAAAATGGGGGAGTTGTTTTCGTGGGTGGAATCGCGGGAAAGTCCATTGGGGAAGCATGATGGGGATGGAGTCTGCAAGGATTCTTCCCCTGCGCCTCCGTGTCTTTATATTTTTTTTATTTTAATGGGAGGTGATGTAGTTATTGCGATGTCTATTCAGAGATATTTCTGAGTCAACGTCATTTTCCACCTGCCCAGATATGGTTGAGATGCAGACTTTATTTAATTTTTTTTTGTCCCCAACTCCTCCGAGATTATTATTTTATTTTCGAGAATTCCAAGATAGATATTAAGTGATAAAGGACGTGAATATATGAATGATTCTATTTTTCTTTCCAGCTACAGTATATACATTATTTGTCCGAAAGAATATGTTAAATATATAAAATAAAACTTCGAAAGTGTTAGCCATGATAATGTTTTTCACAATTATTTCAGATTGATCATCAAGAAGAGAGAGTAAATTCACAAGAAATGACAACAAGAATGTCTATTAGCCGTTTTCTGTATTTGAGAGAGACGAAATTGATCCAGAAACCGAAGAGACAGGGGAGGAACAGCGCCTACACGCAAAACTCCCCGCAAAAGCTAGCCATTTGAAGTCCAGAAGACAGATATTGGGCAGTATTTTTGGGTAGGAAAAAAGGAAAGAGAGTAAAAAAGAAGTTAGTTAAGTACCTACCCGATTGTAAGTATGAAAAGAAGAAAAATGTATAACCCCCCTGTCTCCTGAGGTAATTCTGTTGAATAGTCACTCGAAAAATTTTTGTTTGAGTTAGCAGAAGAATATATATATATATATATATATATATATATATATATATATATATATATATATATATATATATATATATATATATATATATAAAATTTTTTTAAAGATTATGAAACTTAAGCCAAATGCATTCTTTAATGTTGCAAATGAAATATTATTTTTAATTTTATTACCGCATACACAGAGTCAAACTTTTTATATTCTTTTCAGATACACGTTTTTTTATAGTTTATTCTTTGCGTTGAACCATATTTAATATCTTTATCCCTTTAATATATTATAATTAAAAAAAGATTTTGAAAAACTTATCTTAAGTTAATTATTGTTATTTACTATCATTGCCATGAAATTTATAATTACAATTGAACTAATTAAGATAATCGTAATTTTGTTGATAGTAGTAGATATATTATCACGTATGATTGTAGTATTTTGCTTTTATTTCATCAGAGGTATGTTGACTTATAGTGAGTGTGTGCTTCAACTCAACCCTCTGATTTATAGAAAGAGAAAAGATTGTCATAATAGACAAGGATGCGTATGCTCATTTCAGTAGAGTCCTTTGCAATGTTAAAGAGAAAAGAATGGATATATGCTTCGATGTTTCTTTATTTGTACACTAAGTTATTTTGTTTTTTATTCTTTTTTTAGAACTTAGAAAATTATTGCAGTTGTGCTCTGTCCCCTTGTATAATTTGGGCAGGAAGTCAAGTCAAAAAAAGGGCCATATAAGCAAAAATTAAGTTTTTTTTTTAAGAAAAGTAAATTCTCTCTCTCTCTCATCCTTTTTTTACCCTTTACATACTGAACCATGTATTTCTCTATGTTGACAGAGTATTATAATCATTGATTCTTTTTTTATTCCTCTGCAAATTTGCTAGATGATAAATGTGCCCAAGTTTTATTTCAGTTGATAAGTTTTTGCATGCTGATATTGTATAAATACTGATAAGACATCAGTTGAACTGATTATTATATGAGTTTCTGCCACATATTGCAACTGTTTTAGAAAATAGATAAAGTTCCCACTGACAAATTGGGCAACAAGAATGTTGATGACTATGCTCCAATATATATATATATATATATATATATATATATATATATATATATATATATATATATATATATATATATATATATATATATATATATATATATATATATATATATATATACAGTGTTCCTTTCATTATCGCGAAGGTTCGGTTCTGGGACCCGGCGCGAGACAGGAAAATCACGGAGTAGGATCAGCCTATATGTACATAGATATTTTAATTTATTTTTACGTTTACACCGTATAAATTGTATAAACCCTCCCTGTACTGTTAACAAACTACCCTTTACTTCATAAATAACAGCATGCAAGCGTAAATTTATATGACATACTCATGTACATAGGTATTTTACAAGTATTTTTACGTTTACTGTATAAACCCTCCCTGCACTGTTAAAAAACCACCCTTTACTTTATAAATAACATCATGCAACGTAAATTTATATGTAAACTTACCTTATAGGTAAATTTACCTTATCTGTTATGGTTAACATTTTCCTTTGCCGCTTAGGCTCACTACATGAAGCCTTAGAAGATGAAGGATGCTTGGGAGGCATTGCAAAGGTTAAAATATGCGAGTAAAAAAATCACAAGCAAAACGTATTAATTAGCACAACGTGAACGGCACACACGTGAGTTAGACTGAACGAGCCTTTGTCCGAAACGCTGATAGCGGTATCGTATTTTACATGTTGCAATACTGTTAGTATTTATGTTTTTTACTATTTTTTACTGTTTTATTATTCTTAGGCTAAGAAATACGTTTTTTTATCAATAAAATCATGAAACTACTGGAAATTTTAATATATATGCTAGCTCACGCTAGCCCAATACATTGTACGCTATCGGACACTATCTCACGTAGGTACGAGCCTTTGTCCGAAACGCTGATACCGGTATCGTATTTTACATGTTGGAATACTGTTAGTATTTATGTTTTTTACTATTTTTTACTGTTTTATTATTCTTAGGCTAAGAAATATGTTTTTTTTATCAATAAAATCATGAAACTACTGGAAATATAAATATATATGCTAGCTCACGTAGCCGCGACCCCAATACATTGTACGCTATTGGACACTATTTCTCATGATGCAATACGAGATTAACACATACTTTTAAAACAAAACAATTTTATTTAAATCTAATGTTAATAAATAATATTTTCAGTACGATTTCCATCATTTTCAATGCATAATTTGATGCGCTTTACAAAATTCAGGTGAACTCGATTGAATAGCTCTGCATAGTGAAATTTCCTATGTACCCAAAATTTGTGGACACCCTGTACGTATATCTAAATTTATGTTTTTTACTATTTTTTTACTGTTTTATTATTCGTAGGCTGGGAAATAAATTTTTTTATTAGTTACATAATAATTTTTTTTTTCAAAAGAAAAACAAATTAAGACTGAAATTTTTTTTTATATTTTAATATTTTTGCATATACCTAAAGAAAAAAAAATTTTTTTTTTTTGCCAAAAAAAATCGTGGTACAGTGAAAACGCGAGCCAAGAAACGTGATCCTGCAAAGGATCACTGTATGTATACATATATATATATATATATATATATATATATATATATATATATATATATATATATATATATATATTATATATATATATATATATATATATATATATATATATATATATATATTAATAACACTGAACTGTTAACATACAGTCTAAAATGGAAGGAAAAGCCCATTAAATAAAACAACGAAAATATATATATATATATATATATATATATATATATATATATATAAAGTACTTATTAATTTCGTGACCTAAGCTGGTCACCTTCTCAAAGTACTTTGTACTTTGAGAAGGTGACCAGCTTAGGTCACGAAATTAATAAGTACTTTATATATATATATTTTCGTTGTTTTATTTAATGGGCTTTTCCTTCCATATATATATATATATATATATATATATATATATATATATATATATATATATATATATATATATATATATATATATATATATATATATATATATATATATATATATTCCGGTTTTACGTCACGAACTCCCTTTTCTACCAAGGGCTAGGACGGTTGCCTTCTTGCGAAGGACTTGTTTTGGCAGATGTAATCGTTACCCTGAGTGCATGCCCTTGCTAACCTCAGACCGTGACGAGGCGCGAACCCTCGACCTGACGCCTCAAAATCGCGGATGCTACCGCTTGAGCCACGATGACTACTGCATATATATATATATATATATATATATATATATATATATATATATATATATATATATATATATATATATATATATATATATATATATATATATATATATATATATATATCTATATATATATTATGACTGCAGGAATTCGAATAGCCAAAAAGACTGTGTTAGAATAAGCATTATTATGAAATATAAGTATAGAATTCTGTTCTTACTTTAAAATGCCAGTCTTAATTGCATATATACTGCTATTCCTGATTTAGTATTGTTATTTCCTTTTTCATTATTCTTGTTATGACCATGATTATTAGTATTGTTATTATTATGTTGGCTGTTATTGTTGCTATCACTCCATGGCCTTTTGCATAATGATTATTTTAGTAAATGCAATCAGCAGTAACCTAATGATTTGTATTTTTTATCTTCAATTCATGCTTTCATGTTACTGTAGTCACTGCTAATAAGAATATTTCTTTAGTGGCTGATTCTCAGCATTTCATGACTATTCATTTTTATATCTTTAGTATACTAATGTTATGTATCAGTTACTCAGCTAAGTCCTAAGTATCTTGGAATAATAATCTAATGGTGTAGACACATACTTTCCATTACCACCCTATTTCCAGGCAGCCCCGACCTGCAATTTCTAAATTTTATTTTCACAAACCAGTCCCTTTTACTCATGGAAGAGATTGCAAGTGCCTGCAGATGCAGAGAGGCAAAGTATACCCTCTGAATGCAGACAGAGGCCTTTGTTTGTATGCAGAGTCATATGTATTCTTTCTGCATTTGTACTAGCGACATTAGGCCCTAATTTCCGGCCCTAGGATCTACCCCGGGCTATGTTCGTATATTTCAGTTAATGGAGGGAGACTGCGCCTCCACGGGGAGGTGGCTTGAGCGGTAGTCATAGGACCACTTCAAAAGTCGCAGAAACGTGGGAGGAGGGGTTCCGGTTGATGCATCATTTCCCTCCCATTGTCCGGCCCATCTCCACAACCCGGACCTACCCCGGAAAGTTAGGTGGGGGTAGCAGGAAATTAGAGAAGTAATATTGCAAGACCTAGCAATGATGGACCTGAGGGGCTGGGGAAATGAAAATCCCCCAAAATTAGAGATAAAAATGGGAAAGAAAAAATCCCTATACATATAATAACTTTAGTGACCATGAAAAGAAAAAGGGAATTGAAGATCCCTATAGAAAAAAATACAATAAGAAAAAAAACATTTTCCCCCACGTATTCAAACTGATAAAAATTGAAAAGAAAATGTCCCCACCGTCTTTGACAACTATTTGTGAAGACAAAATATTGTAATCCTTTTTTTTTTCTTTTTTTTATAGTTTTAATATGATTTTAAAGGTTAAAACCTCAGAGTCTCCCTTAGATTTAAGTTTATTAGAATAAGTGTCTTTGATAAATTGTGCACGTTGCATTCTATTTTTTTTTTCCTCACTATAACGTGTTAAATGTTACAACTTGCAAAAATCGTAATAAGTTGTTTTTCTGTTTATATATTATCATTATTTTAAGTCATGATTTAATCTTTGTGTTCATTGAGTTCTCCTATCAGTTTGTCCTCGAATAGAAATTACATATTGTAATTGTGAATATTTTTAACTCTTTTCATGACAAATGTTTTGTACTAGCATACATCATGTCCAAATGTATTGTGTACTGTTTGATTAATGAAATAGCTTAATAAGCTTTGTTCTTAAATAATTTTGTCAATGCTTACTAGCTATTTATTGCAATTGTGAATACTTAATTTTGAGTTTTTTATTTTAATTACAATGCTTATTATAAAGAACATATTTTTCCTTGTCAGCTTTTTGCATAGTAATTTTGATATTATTATAATCTGTTTAGATAATTGTATGAGATTGTAATAGTTTCATAAGATAGTTCCTTAAATAGTTCAGCCCCATTTTTTGTAAAATACTGATAGTTAGAAAATTATAAGGCTCTCATGAAAGTAGTTATGCTTAGTCCGAAATATTGGAGATATTTCAGTTTGGTGGTGGGGGGTGTCGTATGGCATATCATACATGCTTATAGCTTCACACCATGCATTTCATGGATGCCTATAATTGCCAGATGGCAGTGACACACTCGATACCCACCAACCTCCAGGACTGGCAAAAGAGCCCAGTCAGTGAGAGTTCAGCCTTTGCCAGGGGCAGAAGTCACGTCCACAACTTAGCAGTCTCCCCCTTGGGGGCGGGAATCAATAGTGACTGGAACAATAGGAACGGGAGCTCTGAGGTGCTAAATAATTATAGATTATAATAAACACCTATAAAGCCTTATCTCTCCACTACTGACCTTGCTATCTATTATAATAGACTACAGTACAGATAGTGAAATTAAAGTACTATCTGACAAGTCTCTTTCCAGAAAGATAATATTTCTGGGAGGAAAAGGATGCCAACTCTCATTCCCCATCTTTTTATTCAATTATGACACAGATTTATCAAGGTAAAATTTATTTACCACCACCATCGGGGCAAAACGGTACCGCTCGTGACTTTGAGTCGTTAGAAAGAGGGTATGCGGTCCGCCATGGTCTGAGGTTAGAAAGGGCATTCACTTGGTAAAGATAACACCTGCCAAAACCAAACTCCTTCGCAAGAAGGCACACTCCTAGCCCTTAGTAGAACAGGAAGTTTGTGACATAAAATCAATCACATCATCATGGATATCCTACTTAATTTACATCACCATGGATATCCTACTTAATTGCCTCCTACACACTCTAGGTATGTGAAGATGGAATCCTCTCTATCACGCCACTAAATACAAAGGACAGAATGCATTCAAAATCACAAAATACTCACATCATTTTCAATCATCGTAAACTGCTGTTGAAGCTTTCTCGAATAGAAGACCTGAAAATAAAAACTAGCATATATACATCAGTTGCAACTGACCTTTTCTAAGTACCATATTTTCATGTTTCATCATAATCGAGCTATTTTGACAGCAAAACCACTGCTGTAATAATGAGGTCAAAATAGAATAAAAAAACATTCAGTTTTTTTTTAAATTACTTGCATACACATAAACTGGCTGTAAACCCACTTGTAGGAGGGGTAGTTGAGTCAAAGCACACTTGCATTCACCAGAAATCCTGCTCACCTCAAAGCTCCTTGGGATAAAGTTGCCATTAATTTCCCAGCACAACACTTTGAGTCACAAAGACCCTTTGTGATGGGGCCTAGTTTACAGCACTATATGTGTCAGAGTCATCTATTCATCTCTTAAATTCTTTCTCCCCTTCTCCACTGACGCACCCACTACTCTTGACAACTCATCCATCCAAATCTTGATTTTCCTCGGTTTTACTCCACTTCCTTCTGCTCTTGACGCTCTCACTACTGGCCATTTCTCATTCGTTCTTTCTATGTGCCATAACCAAGGCAGCAATCTTTAATTTAGCTAGTCAGACAGCATTCTTCCAATGTCTGTTTTCTACCTAACCTCCACTTTTTTGCACTCAGTTCATTCTTGATAAATTTATTACACAATAAATAAATAATATATATATATATATATATATATATATATATATATATATATATATATATATATATATATATATATATATATATATATATATATATATATATATATATATATATATATATATATATATATACTACTCTACTTACGAACATCCGACATATGAACATTCAGATACAAACGATTTGTATGTGGTGTGATTATCTAATTGTGCTTACGGGAAAGAGCCCCAAGCTCGTAAATTAAAACTATGGATTGAGTTAGCATTAACTACCTCCTCGCTTAGTGAATTCCAATTATCAACTACTCTTACACTAAAAAAGTACTTCTTACGAGGCTTGAAACTATGACCTCTACTTCTAGTGCCAGCCATATCAATATATCAATCACTATCCACTCTGTCATAACCATGAAGGAATTTAAAAACTGTCACCATACCCCCTCTCAATCTTCTAGCTTCGAGGGATAGTATGTCTAATTCCCTCAGCCTCTCATCATAACTGAGATTGTGTATTTCTGGCACCAGTTTCGTGGCATGTCTTTGAACTTTTTCCACCTAAACTACGTGCTTTTTCAAGTGTGGATTCCAAAAAGGGGCTGTATATTCAAGCTTTGGCCTCACATAGGTTACATAAATATTTCTAAAGATGTCCTTGTCCATGTGCCCAAAGGCTACCCTTACATTTGCTAAGAAGGCATATGTTGCCCTTACTATGCCATTTATATGCATTTCTGGAGACAAATCTGCATACACATAAACTGGCTGTAAACCCACTTGTAGGAGGGGTAGTTGAGTCAAAGCACACGTGCATTCACCAGAAATCCTGCTCACCTCAAAGCTCCTTGGGATAAAGTTGCCATAATTTCCCAGCACAACACTTTGAGTCACAAAGACCCTTTGTGATGGGGCCTAGTTTACAGCACTATATGTGTCAGAGTCATCTATTCGTCTCTTAAATTCTTTCTCCCCTTCTCCACCGACGCACCCACTACTCTTGACAACTCATCCATCCAAATCTTGATTTTCCTCGGTTTTACTCCACTTCCTTCTGCTCTTGACACTCTCACTACTGGCCATTTCTCATTCGTTCTTTCTATGTGCCATAACCAAGGCAGCAATCTTTAATTTAGCTAGTCAGACAGCATTCTTCCAATGTCTGTTTTCTACCTAACCTCCACTTTTTTGCACTCAGTTCATTCTTGATAAATTTATTACACAATAATATTAGTTCATTCTTGATAAATTTATTACACAATAAATAAATAAATAAATATATATATATATATATATATATATATATATATATATATATATATATATATATATATATATATATATATATATATATATATATATATATATATATATATATATATATATATATATATATATATATATATATATATATATATATATATATATATATATATATATATATATACTACTCTACTTACGAACATCCGACATATGAACATTCAGATACAAACGATTTGTATGTGGTGTGATTATCTAATTGTGCTTACGGGAAAGAGCCCCAAGCTCGTAAATTAAAACTATGGATTGAGTTAGCATTAACTACCTCCTCGCTTAGTGAATTCCAATTATCAACTACTCTTACACTAAAAAAGTACTTCTTACGAGGCTTGAAACTATGACCTCTACTTCTAGTGCCAGCCATATCAATATATCAATCACTATCCACTCTGTCATAACCATGAAGGAATTTAAAAACTGTCACCATACCCCCTCTCAATCTTCTAGCTTCGAGGGATAGTATGTCTAATTCCCTCAGCCTCTCATCATAACTGAGATTGTGTATTTCTGGCACCAGTTTCGTGGCATGTCTTTGAACTTTTTCCACCTAAACTACGTGCTTTTTCAAGTGTGGATTCCAAAAAGGGGCTGTATATTCAAGCTTTGGCCTCACATAGGTTACATAAATATTTCTAAAGATGTCCTTGTCCATGTGCCCAAAGGCTACCCTTACATTTGCTAAGAAGGCATATGTTGCCCTTACTATGCCATTTATATGCATTTCTGGAGACAAATCTGCATACACATAAACTGGCTGTAAACCCACTTGTAGGAGGGGTAGTTGAGTCAAAGCACACGTGCATTCACCAGAAATCCTGCTCACCTCAAAGCTCCTTGGGATAAAGTTGCCATAATTTCCCAGCACAACACTTTGAGTCACAAAGACCCTTTGTGATGGGGCCTAGTTTACAGCACTATATGTGGCAGTCATCTATTTGTCTCTTAAATTCTTTCTCCCCTTCTCCACCGACGCACCCACTACTCTTGACAACTCATCCATCCAAATCTTGATTTTCCTCGGTTTTACTCCACTTCCTTCTGCTCTTGACACTCTCACTACTGGCCATTTCTCATTCGTTCTTTCTATGTGCCATAACCAAGGCAGCAATCTTTAATTTAGCTAGTCAGACAGCATTCTTGTAATGTCTGTTTTCTACCTAACCTCCACTTTTTTGCACTCAGTTCATTCTTGATAAATTTATTACACAATAAATATTAGTTCATTCTTGATAAATTTATTACACAATAAATAAATAAATAAATAAATATATATATATATATATATATATATATATATATATATATATATATATATATATATATATATATATATATATATATATATATATATATATATATATATATATATATATATATATATATATATATATATATATATATATATATATATATATATATATATACTACTCTACTTACGAACATCCGACATATGAACATTCAGATACAAACGATTTGTATGTGGTGTGATTATCTAATTGTGCTTACGGGAAAGAGCCCCAAGCTCGTAAATTAAAACTATGGATTGAGTTAGCTTTAACTACCTCCTCGCTTAGTGAATTCCAATTATCAACTACTCTTACACTAAAAAAGTACTTCTTACGAGGCTTGAAACTATGACCTCTACTTCTAGTGCCAGCCATATCAATATATCAATCACTATCCACTCTGTCATAACCATGAAGGAATTTAAAAACTGTCACCATACCCCCTCTCAATCTTCTAGCTTCGAGGGATAGTATGTCTAATTCCCTCAGCCTCTCATCATAACTGAGATTGTGTATTTCTGGCACCAGTTTCGTGGCATGTCTTTGAACTTTTTCCACCTAAACTACGTGCTTTTTCAAGTGTGGATTCCAAAAAGGGGCTGTATATTCAAGCTTTGGCCTCACATAGGTTACATAAATATTTCTAAAGATGTCCTTGTCCATGTGCCCAAAGGCTACCCTTACATTTGCTAAGAAGGCATATGTTGCCCTTACTATGCCATTTATATGCATTTCTGGAGACAAATCTGCATACACATAAACTGGCTGTAAACCCACTTGTAGGAGGGGTAGTTGAGTCAAAGCACACTTGCATTCACCAGAAATCCTGCTCACCTCAAAGCTCCTTGGGATAAAGTTGCCATAATTTCCCAGCACAACACTTTGAGTCACAAAGACCCTTTGTGATGGGGCCTAGTTTACAGCACTATATGTGTCAGAGTCATCTATTCGTCTCTTAAATTCTTTCTCCCCTTCTCCACCGACGCACCCACTACTCTTGACAACTCATCCATCCAAATCTTGATTTTCCTCGGTTTTACTCCACTTCCTTCTGCTCTTGACACTCTCACTACTGGTCATTTCTCATTCGTTCTTTCTATGTGCCATAACCAAGGCAGCAATCTTTAATTTAGCTAGTCAGACAGCATTCTTGTAATGTCTGTTTTCTACCTAACCTCCACTTTTTTGCACTCAGTTCATTCTTGATAAATTTATTACACAATAAATAAATATATATATATATATATATATATATATATATATATATATATATATATATATATATATATATATATATATATATATATATATATATATATATATATATATATATATATACTACTCTACTTACGAACATCCGACATATGAACATTCAGATACAAACGATTTGTATGTGGTGTGATTATCTAATTGTGCTTACGGGAAAGAGCCCCAAGCTCGTAAATTAAAACTATGGATTGAGTTAGCATTAACTACCTCCTCGCTTAGTGAATTCCAATTATCAACTACTCTTACACTAAAAAAGTACTTCTTACGAGGCTTGAAACTATGACCTCTACTTCTAGTGCCAGCCATATCAATATATCAATCACTATCCACTCTGTCATAACCATGAAGGAATTTAAAAACTGTCACCATACCCCCTCTCAATCTTCTAGCTTCGAGGGATAGTAAGTCTAATTCCCTCAGCCTCTCATCATAACTGAGATTGTGTATTTCTCGCACCAGTTTAGTGGCATGTCTTTGAACTTTTTCCACCTAAACTACGTGCTTTTTCAAGTGTGGATTCCAAAAAGGGGCTGTATATTCAAGCTTTGGCCTCACATAGGTTACATAAATATTTCTAAAGATGTCCTTGTCCATGTGCCCAAAGGCTACCCTTACATTTGCTAAGAAGGCATATGTTGCCCTTACTATGCCATTTATATGCATTTCTGGAGACAAATCTGCCAGTATGTTTACTCCTAAATCTCTCTCATTCTATGTCTTTGAAGTTCTACACCTGCCACCGAGTAGTCAAGCTTGGGCCTTCTTGCACTTGTACCCATTCTCATTACCTTATAATTGGAAGTATTGAATTTTATTGGCCACTTTTCTGACCACTCATTGAGACTATTTACATCTTCCTGAAATTCTCTACCATTGTTCTCGTTTCTTACTTTCTTCACAATCTTTGCATCATTTGCAAACATGTTCATGAATGAATTTATAGACTCTGATAGTTCATTTACATATACAAGGAACAAAAAGTGGCCCTAAAACTGAACACTCTTGAACTCCACTACTAATTCGTCTTCATTCAGATACTGAGAGTCTTACTCTAACCCTTTGTTCCCTTCCTTCTAAGTATGTTTTAATCCATTTCAAGACATTTCCACCTATTCTTGCCATTGCTTGCAGCTTCTTGATAAGTCCCCTGTGTGGGACAGTGTCAAATGCTTTCTGGAAGTCTAGGAATATGCAATCTGTCCAGCCCTCTCTTTTCTATAAGATTCGGCTTACCTCATAAAAAAATTCTAATACGTTTGTTACTGTTGATCTACCTTCTCTGAAGCCATGTTGTCTCACTGACAATAAGTTGAAGGATTCCAAGTGAAGAGAGATATGTTTCCTTAGTAGTTTCTCCATAACTTTGCAAACCATGCTAGTCAAGGAAACAGGTTTATAGTTTAGAGCCATAACCCTCCTTCCCTTTTTGAAGATAGATATCACGTTCGCTTGTTTCCAGCATCTTGGAATCTCCCCTGACTCCATCAATTTTTTAAATATGGTACTTAGTGCTGCTGATATTGAATTTGAGCATTTTTTAAGTACATTTTTTTTTTTTTTTTTTAAGAGTGTGACACCGGGACAGGCAGAAACTGCCCTCATCGACAAAGGCCCGGGCACGAGAAAATACCAAGACGAAGGAAAAGAAAAAGTTAAGGGCAGGACCAGTAGCTTTATGGACATATAACACCATCAGCACTTTACATACCTCTGTGGCTGAAAGGATGATGTTCTCTAATACCAGCCCATGAATTTCTATCTCTGCAATCTGAGGGGGTGAGGTATTTTCTACTGTAAATACTGACTGAGAATCCTTGTTCAATTCTTTGCAGATCTCTTTATCCATCTCAGTGATGCTTCCATCCACTCTCTTGAGCATTAAAACCTGTTCTTTTACCTTCAGTTATACTCTGATATAGCTGTGGAAAAGTTTGGAATTTTCTTTAGCCTTCCTGGTGATAGCCCTTTCATACTCTCTCTGCCTCACTTCTTTTACTTAGGTAATAATTTTTTGCTCTTTTATAGGTCTGCCAAGCAAAAAGCTAATTCATTTTTTTGTAATCTATTTTTGGATAGTTCCTCCTCGCGTTCTCAGTGCCTCTACTCTCATGTAGAACATCTTCAATGATATACTCCATCAACAACACACAGTAGTTACTCTTTGCAATTGGTGGTTCATATTAAATTTTTTCAATATCCAACACGTTATCTGTGAAATCTAGATCATGTAGCGATGACTCATCCCCACCCCTGGCCCTCGTTGGTTCCAGTACATGTTGGTGTAGGAAATTCCCTTGTACGCAATCTAGGAATCTTGCCCCGAATGAGTCCTCACCACTGTGTGGGTCAAGATTTATCCAATCTATATCTCAATGATTAAAATCTCCCATAATCAAAATCCTACATTTTCTCTCCCGTGCAATGTTAACAACTGAGTTTATGACTTTAATAATACCTATATGACTTCCCTCATAAACTTCTAGCCTACGTTGGTTCCTTGGTGGGTTATATACAACAGTTATTATAAAGCTCTCTGACCCAGTATTTATGCGAGCAACACGAAATTCCTTGAACTCACTCTCTATAGCAGTTTATATCTTCAACCTGAATACTATCACTTATGAAGTGCTATCCCTCCACCAATCCTCCCAGATCTTTCAACGCTTAATATTCTGAAGTCCTTAGGAAAAACTGTGACTGTTTATGTCCTCACACAACTTAGTCTCTGTAACTGCTATCATATTTGCCTTAGTGTTGTGAATCCTATCTTTTAATTCTACAGCCTTACCAGGTAATCCATCAGCATTTGTGTATAACAATCTTAATGAGGCCCCATCCCCTGATCTTCTATCATTATCTTCTTTATCTGGAAGAACTCAGAAGCAAATATTTTTCTTCTCTTCTTCATTTCTTTCCTCATTTAACCTTTTAGCCTCTTGCAACAAGTTTTTTATCCTTTCCATCTCTTCCTGTGTTCTGTATCATCTAATGAACACTTTTATTGAATTCTTGAAGGTCTTTTGGGCTTTTTTTCCTCATCAATATTTCTCTACATGTGTCCTCTCTCTCAAAAGTTACTTTTGTTGGTCTTTGCTTTCCCTCCCTAGAATATTTACCTAGTTGGTGAATGTTTACAATATCCTCAGGAACACATACAACTCGAAGCTTTCTTATCAGGTCTAAAATCCTATCTTTATTTTCTTATAGTCTCCCCTGCCATGTTGGCTCTTGGGCTTCGCTTATGATTGAGATTACCACTGCTTTCTCTTTATCAAGTGCCTGTTTAATCAGTGGATTTGTCCTTTCCATTACAATGTCTTTCATTTTTTCTATTACGGTTCCTTTATAGTCAACTGTTTATATGTTTTCCAGTAGTACCACCTTCACAGCCCTCTTTTACTGCCACATTCCCCTTTAGTGCATCAGCAAAGGAAGCTTTCAAGGCATCATGTTATGTATTCAGCTCCTGAAACTCTTTTCTAAACTGTTCGATGTTTTCCTTAAACTGGACATTCCAAACTGCAATCTTGTCTCTCTCAGAAGAGAGCAGTGAACTAACATTTAATTCATTCAGGCTGTCATTCAGCTGTTTGTTGTTTTCTTCTTTTTTAAAAATTCTGGTTTCTAATTCACTCTTTTCCCCTTTCAGCTTCTTTATTCGTTTTTCTAGTTCTTTTCTCTTTTGCCCTTGTACTTTATTTGCTTCCTCCAAAAATCTTATTTCTTCTCTATGTGTTTCATTCTCTTTCATTTCTCCATCCATATTCCGAATTCTATCATCAAGGTTTATAACCATTGTCTCCAATTCCTAGACTTTTT